>VXAC01008199.1:408216-507792 GCA_013399225.1 Rhipidura dahli | reverse complement strand
AAAAAAAAAAAAAACAGGACTAAAATTCAAGCAGAGATGTGACTTGAATAACAGAATTAATATTTGAAGGAAAATAAGGGTGGTTGGAAAAAATGCTGTAAGGGAACTGCAGATGGGTCTGACAGCTACAAAATAATAAGAAAGTAACAACAACCTGAACAACTGTAACAAAACTCCTGAAAAGCAGGATCTGTGATGAGAAGGAAGCATGGCATCCATTTCTGCAGGTGGGAGGAACAGCCACTCCAAAGGTTTCCCCTAAAATTATGTTTTCTTTCAAATAACCTCCGACTAAACGTGGAACCCACTGAACACCAGAGAAGCAGGACCAGCAGCTTCCAGCACTCTTAACAGCATCAGATCCCAAAATGGTTCAGTTTGAAGAAGCCCTCAAAGATTAAGTCCAACCTTTCTCCCAACACTGTCAAGGCCACCCATGTCCCCAAGTGCCACATCCACACTGCTTTTACATCCCTGCAGAGATGGTGACCCAACTTCATCCTGCAAACACAAGGTGCTATTTGAAGAAGTGCACCAATAGAACCACGTTAAAAACCAACAGATGGGAGCTGGAAAAAAATAAATTGTTTATTTGGTTCTGCCTTTCCTGGAGCAGCACCTTGTTTCCACAAGGATGAAGATCCAAACAACAAATCCACAAATCCTAGCTGGCTCTGCCACACAGTTTGCAGTAGGACTATTATTACCCCAGCCTCGTTACATGAGATGTAAATTAGCAGATGCAATTTGGTTTGTGCAAAATAAAATCCAAGACAACACTCGTGTGGGTATTTCCTTTTCACAACCTGTTATTCCCAGTAAAAGCAAAATAACCCAACCCCCTGATTAAAGTAACAGAGGAAACATGTTCCCTTTTAAAGGCTCTAATTAGGTTTCTGTGGCATGCTGGAGGGGGATGGGTGAGCCCGTCCAATCCACGTGGATTTCACAGTTCATTTCCAACCTCAGCCAAATCCCAGTTTATCTCATTAGAGAACAATATTTCCAATCTCTCTCTTTTTGCCATAAACCAAAGCCAGCAGATCTGACACTCCAGCTCCCGAACAGCGGTGAGAATTTGTGGGGAAAACAGGGAACCCTTTGGTTGCAGGGATATCCCAGGGTAACAACTACTGCGAGCAAAGCAAGAGGCAGAAGCCACCTCACCTGAAGCCTTGGTGGCTGAGCCTGTGTCCCCACAGATGCTCCAGGCCTGAATTACCTTGGAAAACTCCACAAGAGCAGGACAAACTCTAGCGATCCTTCCCCCCAAAAATCATGGATGTTTGTGGTAGAATTCCTGAGTTTGGCCAGCAGTCTTCATGTTCCTGAATTTACACATTTCAGACCAACTTGTCCAGTCCACAGACTCGGCCCAAGAAGAGCAAGGACTGGTCAAGACCTCAAAACTGCAAAAAAACCCTGAAAAAAATAGGCTTGAGAGCAGCATCTGCAGGGCCTTATGGTCAGTTTTGGCTTCAGAGACATTTGACAGAAGCTCAAATCTAGTTGCAGGAAACAGTGCCTGGAAGCAATGGAGGAACAAAGTGGGGAGGAGAAACCCCACACTGCAGACACCAGGGGAAACCTGAGGCAAACAAAGGGATCCAGGAGCCAAGCACGCACCTCTGGGGGTGCTGATCAGCACAGAAGCTCTGCAGCTACAGCAGCCTCCTCACCTCTGGGAAAAGGTCCCAAACCTGTGCCTCGTATCCAGAAAGGGATGTGAAACAACCTTTTGAGGTCAGCTAGGAGTTTTTGTTGTAATTAAGACCACAACCCAGCTGCTACATCTGAATCAGCTGCTGAAAACACCCGTGGAAGGAAGGGACCAACCAAGGAAGGGTTGGGTTTTATATTTGGGTTGGGTTTATCTTTGAAGAGCTGTGTGGCAGGAAGCCAGCACGGTGAAAACCCCAAAGACCTGAAGCCAGGGGTTAAATCCATCCCACTGCTGACTTTGGCAATACTGATGCTAATGCCAAAGTTATTAAGTAAAGGGCAAACAAATAAAAATACACAATAACTGCAAGTCGATACCTTAAAAGGCAATCCAAAAAAAACCACCCCAGAACAAACAAATCGGTTCAATAAGCTTCATGTCCTTTTCAAAACTGTTCTCTTATTAATATGACTAATAAAGTTTGGCTACAACAAAGCAATAACCTGTGCATGAAAAATGGGGAGTATAAATGCAGTTATTGTTTGGAGAAATCAGGGTACACACACTTAAGAAGCCCACAAGAGCAAAATAAAGCTCTGTTCACAACAAGAATATTAATTCTGAATTAATTCATTGCTGTTTCTTTCAATGTGCACAACAGATTTAGGCTGATATTTATGACACCTGAGGAGAAAACCAGGTGCATCAACTGCTCAAGACTCAGCACACCAGTGAAGCCTTTGGTCAATGATAAGCCAGCAGACTGCACAACACCAGAGTAACCACAGATTTATTTTCATTTTTAAAGCAAACCTTCAGCTGCCTGCACCCTTCCCAGAGGAGGCACTTGGGCTGGAGCTGGGAATGAGCTCTGCCATCAGCCCCTGCTCCCAGGCACAGCCTGGGTGATGTGTATAAACACACATATGTTGCTGCTCTTCCTTCAGGGCACAATCCAGGCTTGGAGGCACACAAGGAATACATGGCCAGATTTTCTGCTATTACCTCACCATCTGGTGCTGCTGCACAGAGAGCTGCAGGTTTGGAAAGCACTCACAGAACACACTTTGGTGTGAGTTGCTGTGTGTGCTGTCCAAGACTCACCCAATCACCTACAGAAATTCCTGCAGCTCCCTCCTCTCATCAACACACATTTCCCACAGTGTCCTGGGGTGACTTTGTGATGTTGTATCCCCATCGCTGCTCCATGCCCAGAAATTAATTTTTGTGCTTTTCAGTGCCTTTAAACTGAGCCTGAGAGGGGGAGAGAAAAAAAAAAACGAGCAAACTTTTCAAAGCAGCTGTTCAAGGCCACAGACACTCACTGCTCTGGGTTCTCCTGCTGCAGCAGCAAGAGCAGAGGAAGCACCCCTTGCTTTTCAGCCAGCTTTGGGCTCTTTTTCCAGCTCCTTTCCCCAGAGGGAGATGGAGAGTTGAACTATTTTTCCTTGGGACTTTGGGGGTTTTTTCCCCTTCTTCTCTTCTGGACTGTTCCACAACATCAGAACACACCAGCAGAACTTTCTTCCAAGGCCCCAGGGAGGGCCCACACTGACCCAGCTCCGAGGAGGAAGAGGGGGACCTACACCGACCTGAGATGGACTCTGAAATCTTCCCAGGTTTCTCTCCACAGCGAGAAGTTTTATTATTTAGCGTTATGATCCTTTTCCTGTGTGTTTGTTAAATAAATAGTTTTTATCTCTTTCACTTTCTGCCAAGGAAAATTTCTTTTTTTCCCTGAACCTGCTGGGGGGAGGGGGTGGTTGTAACCTGCCTTCCCTCAGAGGATATTCTCCTCCAAATTTGTCCAAACCGGGACACACAGTCTCTGCTGGTGTGCTCTGAGCAAACCCCACACTGCTGAACTGCTCTCCTGTGCTTTGGGGTGATTTGTACACATGAGGCTTGCACAGGGCTCTACCTGCTGCTGTTGAACTCCTGCAGACTCCAGCATTCCCAGCAAGGCGCTGGAAGCTGAGCTTTACCTTCCCCTATGCCCCAATGGTCCCAGCACGGCCAACTCAAGTTGTTCTGCTCTTCAAGGACCTGAAGCAACCACGGTCCCTCTGCAACCCCTGAAGCCTTCACTCCTAAAATCTCCAAGTTACTGCACTCATCAAGGTCTCTGCTATTGATTTTGTCTGCAAAGTGACCCCAACCATCGCTGGGCTTCCCCAATATTTCACATACACATTAAATGCCCCTCAGACTCAACCTACACACTGATGCTTTCAGCAGGACCTGTCCCCACACTCCTCACGTCCACAGAAGTGAAGCCTGAGGACCAAGGCTACTCCAGCCCAGCAAGAGGGAAGTTTTACCCATCCCAAATAAAAGAGTTTCAAGCATTAACAGCATTAAAAAAAAAGCCATCGAAGCCACATCTCTGTCCCTCAAACAGGGGGGGGAAAAGGTATTTTAAATATCCACTAAGACTGGAGAAAATACTTTTCATAGGATGCAGTGATCTGGCTTTAAACCAATTTTTTAATTAATTAAACTGCAAGCAGAAAAAGCACTAGGTAGGAGACCCGCTTCAATTTATTGCTTATTTTTTTCTGGATCATTTGTGCAAGCTCTCTGTCAAGTCACATCCACACCACACCTGCTCTGATACACAAATTTCACCTACAAGAGATAGGAACGTCAAAACCCAGAGAAAAGGTACTGTTTAATTGCTTCTGCAATTCTCCAATTAAACCAACAAAAGCACACATGCTGGCAATTGAAGTCAGAAACAAGTTTGGAAGCAATCTCCTTTTGCTCATTAGAAGTTGAGTCCAAACTGCTCTGAAGTCAGAGCTGCACAATTTCAGGTTGGGAGGGGAGAGACTGAAGAGGGTTTGCTGTTTGGTTTTTCTTTTTTAACCAGCTCCTTGAGCGACATTTATTGATTCTAAATGCAAATTAAGCCGGACTTAATTCTGCATTTGTATTCCAAAGGCTGATTGCCACACGCTGGAGTAACAAATAACACAGCAGATTTTAGGAGCACGGGAAAGAGAGCAGATAACACAGACCCCACATCTCTAAGATTTAAATTAAATTCAGTTCACACCCTCACAGACACAAAAATTAAAAGCCCCAAGAAGGCTTGAACAGAGAAACTGGTAACTTAA
Organism: Rhipidura dahli; assembly: GCA_013399225.1. NCBI lineage: Eukaryota > Metazoa > Chordata > Aves > Passeriformes > Rhipiduridae > Rhipidura > Rhipidura dahli. Next base: position 503,010 of record VXAC01008199.1, on the reverse strand, counting down.
CACATTTCATTGGAGTAGGAACTACTCCAAGTAGAAATTTTACTCTTCACTTAAAACTTCAAGCCAGGTAAGCACAGCAGTGTTTGAAACTTCACTTAAACACTTCATGTTCCCTGATTTTCTCATGCAGGTAAAATCAAAAGCCAAAATCTCTTTCAAAAGGCTACCACTTCTTTCTCTAGTCCATTAGAGCAAACCCCACAGTTCAGCAGGAACCCAAACTTCCAGAGTTTAAAAAGATTCTTAAAAAAATTGCTCCCAGCAGTGGGAATTCAGGTTTCCAACTCAAGTTTGAAGCATCTTTCTTTTAATATTAAGAAATCAGACTTTCTCCTCACTTCTCCCACAGCTGAGCAGACAGAGCCCTACAAAATCTTCCAGCTCACTGGAGCTGCCTGGGGGTTTTTGGGGAGAGCAGGAGAGTGAAGCTGCCACAGGTTTCTGTCATTCCATCCTCACCTGGCCCAGCAGGTTTCTCCCCCAGGATACAAGGCAGCCCTTCCCATTCACTCCTTTCATTCCCTGCTCAGTCCCTTCCTTTGAAATAAATTTTAAACCCTGCAGGAACTGACCAAGAAATTTAGGAGCCAGAAGAATTAACTCTCAGCAGACAAAACCAGAGAAATGGCTGCCCCCAAAAAAACCTGAGGGGTGGCCATGAAGCTTGGATTTTGCTTTGACAGCACTGAAAATCATGGATGGAAAGTTTGCCTTTAGATTCTCCCTCTGGGCTTGTCCCCAAAGCCTTTTAAAGCATCTTGTTGGTTTTACAGCAAGAAGACAAGATAATCACTGTGACAAATGGCAACATTTACATTTGGGACATTAATTCACTCCTGAGCACATCACCTGTCTGCCACTTCACTCCCACACCACATCTGAGGCCCTAAAGAGCCGGGATTTAAGCCCAGCCTTGTTAAACCTCCTTATTCAGCTCCTGCCTCACCCTGCCAGAAGGCTGAGGGAGCAATTTTCACCTTTTTCTCTGCCACTTTTACCCTCCAAGCACCACCTGCTTGGCTCTGGGGTGTATTCCTGACCTAATTCATGCTGGAAAACATTCCCTGAGTTCAATAGGTGAAAATTCTCCCAAGTAAAGCTCATGCATTTGTTCCAGTGGGGGTGATGCCTTAAGAAGCCTCCTAGAACCAGAGCGCAGCCAGGAGTAAAGGGAATAAAGGNCTTCAAACCTGAGGCATCACGGAGCGTGCACAAAGCACTTTAACCTGGACTCTCCCTCATGGTATCCCTGCAGCAACTTCTCATTTCCTCAGCTGCCTGCACGGGAGTCAGGCCCAATCCCTAAAAGCCAGGAGTTTTGGAAATCCAGACATCGATGGAAAATGCTGCCATTTGTTTTATTCTCACTAAGCACTTATTAAAAGCTGCTGAGCACCTGAAGAGCTCAGAAAGCAGAGAAAAGCACCAAGAGACTCCTCACCACAACCCTGCCGCAGCACGGGGCTTATTTGGAATTTGTCAGTGAATCGCTGAGTTCCCCAGAAGTCAAAACTTCTGTCCAAAAGTCCAAGAACACAAAGCAGGATTTGCAAAATGTCAAACCCATAAACCTCGAGAAGCTGTAATTTGTTTCTTTCCGGCCTTCGGGAATTAATGGGATTACTAAAAGCAATGTATGGAGAGTGGGAAAAGATTAAGCCTTCATTAATTTATAGAGCAGCTGATTGAGCAATAGTGCTGCTCTACAGACTAAAACTAACATTTAACAGGCTGCTAAACAACTGGAGTTTTAAAAACACCCCTCCAAAGCGGTAACCTTGGAAAAATTTGGGATTAACCCAGCATGCAACTGCATCACCACCTACCGGGCAGTGATCCACAGGGGATGAGGGCTGGATCGGGCTGGAAAAACTGCAGGTGACGTTTTGTGAGGAAGACTCTGAAAGCCCCTAAACCAATGGACTGCAAAGTACAATTTGTGTAAGTCCTGACGGAGGCAGGCAACCCAAAATCCCGGATATTTGGAGGCGAATGGCACCACAGAGGTTTTGGTTCACTCCCAGCTCCAAAGCTCCTCCCAGCAATAGCTCCAATCAGCAAACTGGGAAGAGCTGGGCAGCACCTGAGGCTCAGGCTGCGTTTGACACCCCTGGGGAAGCTTCAGGAACCATCCCCATCTGTGGGAAAATGGTTTTCCCATAGCGTGGACAGCATTCCAAACGGAAACAGCCCCAGCAGAGGAAGCAGGGAGACCTCTGGGAGGTGACCCCGGGCACTGCGTGTCACCCTCAGGAGCTGCAGGGGCTGATGGAGGAAGGCAGCTCATCTTCCTCCAGGTCTTGTGCTGATCCCAGAATACAGAACAAGAAGGAAATTCAAGAATCTATAGATAGCCTACAGCAAAACCTCCAGGGAATGCGCAGCCATCTCTCTGCAAAGAGATCTTTGAGCATCCAGCCCAAAATTAGTTGGTCCTTAAGTGCTCAGTGGTCTCCAAAACACCAAAATAAACATGGTTCCATGTGGCTGGATCTTCATGAAAAATTCCTGCCAAGGCAGGATTTACTGAAACACCCGCTTCCTATGCGACACCAACACCTGAGCGAGAAAAACAAGCCGAAATTCCCAAATTGAATGAATGACAGGAGAGATAAAAATGTTCCATTGCTTACCAACAGGTCGGATAAGAGCCAAAAGATGTGCAAGCATCCTCACTTCACAGAAAAGATGCTGTAGCAGCAGCATCCATGGAACTTATTTTATTTGCCTTTCTTTTTTTCCTCCCCTTTAAATACAAATCCCGCTGTCTGAGTAACACACAGGAAAAAGTGAGCTCGTGGTAAGCCCAGCCGATGTTTCTTGCATTGCTATTTGAATTCCAGTCCCAATTAGGAGGAGGAGGAGAGTGTCTGTACCCCGGGGGGGAGGATTCACACCTGCAGGATGTTGTGATTAGCATCTGCAGCACTCACTTGGGGCGAAAAAAACCAAATAAATTTGGTTAAACACAAATTTGACTGAAAGTAAGCAAAGGAAGGAGCTGTTGGGGTGGGATTTAAAGGTTGTATTCCCATGACTGCTGCTAGCTTACAGGTGGGAATGCAAGGCAGGACTCACCAACACCAAAATCAGCTCCTAGAGAGGCAGAAGGGGAACAGGGGGTTCAGGGGATCCGAGCTGCTGAAATGGGAGTAAAATTTACACTTGGATCCAGCCAGGAAAGCCAGCATGGCTATAAATAGGAATCTGCTGTATATTGCATGAACTGCACTGAGATCCTGGAAGGAAGCAAAAGCTCTTGGTGGAGCCTGAAACCACCTCAGGGAGAGAATTTGGGTGTGCAGAGCAGAGGCAAGAGAGGGGAGCACAAGGTGAAGGGGGTGGCCCCATCCCTGCTGCCATCCTTGCTGTGCCCTCCACACTCCCACCTTGGAGCAGACCCTATTAAACTCATCAAACTAATTCTCCTGCCAAATTAGAAACCATGTGGAAAGAAAAATACCAAAAGAGAGAGTTCAGGAACAGAAGGGATTCCAAATGAGCTTCTCAGCTTGCTGTACACAGATATAGAACAAGGATTTAGCCACCTGCTTGCACTGTGAGCCACAAAGCCACCTGGCAACGGCCAGATAGAAGATTCACTCCCTAACTTCATGTAAATACAGGGTAGAGGGCTTGGAACAACACAACTTGCCTTAAAAATAAATATATCAGATCTTCTCAGGAGCTGCAGGGCATGGAGATGTGACAGGAATATCTGAGAGCAGCTTGTGGCACTACAGAACCCCTCGTTTTTTCCAGGCAAGGAAACAAAATTCCATTTGAAAGGAATCATCAAAATTATTTCTGATCTAATTTAAAGGATTACCTAAAAACCTAATAATCTCCAGCTGTAATTAGATAAATGGCATACTCGGATTGATTAAGCTTGTCATTTACAGCAAGAGCCCACATTCCTCTTGTCTGCAACAAGAGTGCTCCCTTGGAACATTCTTCCATTGGGAAAGCTCCATCAGTCAAAGCTGAGGAGCCAATGGGAGGTGCATTTCCAACTCAGGGGTAAGTTAAATGCTTTGAAATTGGCCTGAAAAGGTGTTTGTGTAAAGCACTGATTTCCTGCCCTTACATTTAAAAACTGTTTAACCTTTTCCAGCCCCTGCTTCCAGCTGAAAGTGCTTGCCTGGCCCCCATGGACAGACAGGCTGGGAGCTGCAGGTTGAGATTCCAGAAGAAATTGCTCTGCTGCACCTCCTTCATCTGATGGATTCAGCCAGAGAACAACAGGAAATGCAGCTGCCTCCTTCACTCCACCCCAAATATTCTCCTCTTCCCCAGACACTTCCTCAGAAGTACAAATGCCAGATTCTCCCCCAAGCTGCATTTCCATCTGAGGGAGTGGAGAAAGAAGGGAAAAGTGCATCAGTGCAGCCATGGATGGCATGAAGTGTGCGTGTTCTCATAAAGCCATCAGGAGAAGCTGCATTATTCCTTGCAGGGCCAGAAGGAGCCCCCAAAAAGATGGAGAGAGACTCTTTCCAAGGGCTGGAGGGACAGGACACAGGGAATGGCTTCCCAGTGCCAGAGGGCAGGGCTGGATGGGATCTTGGGCAGGAATTGTTCCCTGGGAGGGTGGGCAGGCCCTGGCACAGGGTGCCCAGAGCAGCTGTGGCTGCCCCTGGATCCCTGGCAGTGGCCAAGGCCAGGCTGGACACTGGGGCTGGGAGCAGCCTGGGACAGTGGGAGGTGTCCCTGCCTGCGTCAGGGGTGGGATGGGATGAGCTCAAAGCAAGTTCCCTGATGAGAGCACCAAGGATTCTGCAGATATCCACAACATCATCTTTCCTGCTGAAACTTAAACCACCTCCCTCTAACTCCAGAAGCACGGAATCTTTTAGGCTGGAAAAGTCCTCCCAGCCCGTGGAGTCCCAGCTGTGCCTGATGCCCACCTTGTCCCCAGCCCAGAGCTCTGAGTGCCACCTCCAGGCCTCCCTTGGACACCTCCAGGGATGGGCACTCCAAAGCTCCCTGGGCAGCCCCTGCCAAGGCCTGAGCACCCTTTCCATGGGGAAATTCCTGCTGCTGTCCAAGCTGAGCCTCCCCTGGCCCAGCCTGAGGCCGTTTCCCCTTGTCCTGTCCCTGTTCCCTGGCAGCAGAGCCCGACCCCCCCCGGCTGCCCCCTCCTGTCAGGGAGCTGTGCAGAGCCACAAGGTCCCCCCTGAGCCTCCTTTGCTCCAGGCTGAGCCCCTTTCCCAGCTCTCTCAGCCTCTCCTGGGGCTCCAGCCCCTTCCCAGCTCCGTTCCCTGCCCTGGACACGCTCCAGCCCCTCCAGGGCTCTCTGGCCGGGAGGAAAACAACAAACAAGGAAACATTCCCATTCACCTGGAGGATGAAGTATTTACTTTAATTTCAAAATTCTTTGAGAATCCCAAAAGAAGTAGAAGTAGTAGATAAAAAATGCTGAGATGCACGAGGAAGAATCACACCAGGAGCTCCATCAGCACCATTCCAGGTCTGGATGAGGCAATAGGAATGCTGGGGCACAGAAGCCATCAGTACCTAATGCCTTTAAAGGCTGACAAGAGAAATGTTTTCAAGGTGAAGGACTGCTACTCCTATGAAAAGGGCAGAGGCTCGACAAAACCTCCAGCAGCCTGGAGTGCCTCATTTCTCCAGGAATTTTTAATGTATTGCTATTGAAAACAATTGCCCAGAACACGGAACCACACGGAGCTGTCCTGCACTTCTCCCGCCTGGGTGACACAAAACGTCAACAGCTGCAAAAATGAAGCCTTTGGGAGCAAAGCAAAGCCTTGGAGAGCATTAAGTGGGATGATTCACAGCTCTGATATACTCCTGGGGCCAGCATTTATCCCAGACTTACCCTTCCAAAAACAACAGGAGCCCCCAGCCCCTCCTTCCCTCCCTCCCTTCCCAAAACCCATCAATACCTTGGCAATAATCCATGCAGCAAGAACGAAGAGCCCTCATCCCAGAAGTAACTCCATTCCAAGGTTCAGGAGACACAATATTAAATCAATAATATGAAATATCCTTGTATTCATGTAAAACATCTCAGAAAAAAAGCTCTGCCTCCCTACTCCACAGTGAGCTCTGAAATACTGCAACTTCTCCTGCAATAAACACTCAGGTTCTGTTCTTAAATTTAGTTGGCCTCTCCGAAACTTGCCAGAGCTCCAGCTTTTCTCCGTTTATTTTATAAAATATTGATCACTGAATATGATGAATTAACTTCAAGACAGAAATTTATAACAAGTGTGTGGTGTGTAAGAGTAAACTGCAGTTTTATTGGCTTCTCCTTTCCCTTAAGCTCATCCTTATTCTTATATATTCTCAAACCCTCAATATCACTAAAAATCATTGGGTTGTACTTCAAGGAATTGATGTGTGTTTAATGATACTCCACTGTTAGTAACTGAGCAGAAAGAGGATCATTTTTTAAAGAAATGGCAGTAATTGCTCCAAAATCCTCTTCTGGAGAGCAACAGATGTTATGGTGCTTCCTATAATACACATTTTTCAAGAAGTACAGTTTTCCATGAATTTTATAGGACTAATTAGTTCCAAAATGCAGAATTCCTTTCTCCTTTCTTTCAGAACTCCTGCAAGAACATAGGAACCCTGATTTCTTGGGGTTTGCAGCTGGGACCTGAAACCAGTACTGGTAATAAAGTTCTCCTTCCACCAAACACAAAGAACCCTCCAGTTCCCAAATTATTTTTGAGAGAGGGATGAGGTCTGAGCATCACATGAAGAAGCTGCTCAAAGTAAGAAGCAGCAACCACATGGCAGTAAACATTATATATATAAAATTATCATACTTTACAAAACATTTGCTATTTCTGAAAGGTTTTGGATCTGATATTTTAACTCTAATACTTAAAAACCACTTGAGGACTCCAGGACAGCTGATTTGGGTCAATAGCAGAGATGGATTTCAAGGCATTAAATAAACCCTCCTTCAGTTCCCCTCAGACAAGAGTAAATACTCCAGCACTTATTACATATATTGGACACTAAACACTGAATTTCCTTTTCTCTTCCTATCTCAACACATTCCAAAACATGGCATTAACAGGATTATGGATTGCTGTGAACATGGCGTGAACTCGTTGGCTTTCCTGTCATTTCCAAAATAGATTATGAAACAAAATCATTCCAGTTCCAGGAAATTCCCATCCAGCTTTCAGCAGCCACACACTGTGCACCTCACAACATTCCTGTGGAGGAATAAAATCCATCCAGCCCAGCCTGCTTTTCTGCTTATTCACAAGTTTAACTTCTCTTTCTCATCCTCCGTGATTTACCTTTCCTCCGATTCCTTTCTCTTCTGCCCTTTCCTTCTTGTCCTCCTGTTTTTGTTCAATCCAAACCCTTGCACACCTCTCTTGGAGAAAATCTGAGGGACCAGGTTCTCTCCATGGAATCACAGATCGAGAAACACTTCTGAGATTATCGAGTCCTACCTTTCCTGAAGTTGCAGCTTCCCAACAAATGGGATTGGGGTCATAAGAAACCCAAACTAAGGCACTTCTGTGAAACAGGCACAGCAAGTCCACGGGACATGCAGGATCCGTGTCCAGGCCTGGCAATGTCACCTCCACACCAAAGTGACCTTCACTGATCTGCTGCTTCATACCCAGTCTGGTCCAAGTTATGGAAACCCACTGAAGTGCGTTAAAATGTCATGTTGCTAATGAAGCTGGGCTGGGAGACTGAGGAGCTGAGCTGGACGCTGCACAGAGCTGTTCCAGGAGCTCTGACTTATGAGACAGGCACAGATAAGATTCCTGTGCTCATGCTGCTGGAGGCCTCATCATTTTCTGACACGTTATATTTCAAAGTGCTCCTAATTTCCTCCCGTTATTCGGGGAGAAACGGTGCTGCACTGCAGCAGTTCCAGCCAGCCTTCCCTAAAGCATGCACTGAATGGGAACACTGATCCCCTCGAGTCTGCTTTCCCAGGGATCAGTCTGCCACCTTTGAGTTCCCTTTGTCACTGTGGAAGAGCACAGAGAGAAATCACAGGAGGTGAGGGCACCTCCCCACACATCCAGCACAAAAATGTCACATTTTCCCCTGCACCTGGGGCTAAAGCAGCTCTCTAAAGACCCACACAGACAAAGCCATGCTGGCAAAACAGGGGGGAAATGCTTTTAAAGAGGATTGGAAGTGCCACCCCCTCCTCCTCTTGGGAAGGTACTGCATCCTGTTCAGGGAACACACGCGGTGTCTTAAATGATCTCACTCTTCACAAAGCTTGTGTGAGGTAGATGGATGGAAAACATTCCTTCCTGTGAGGTGGGGAGGCCCTGGCACAAAAGCTGTGGCTGTGCCTGGATCCCTGGCAGTGTCCAAGGCCAGGTTGGACATTGGGGCTTGGATAATGTGGGATAGTAGAAGGTGTCCTGTCTATGGCAGGGGTGGAACAGGATGGGCTTTGATGTCCTTTCCAAAGGAAACCATTCCATGATTCCATGAACAGCGCGCCCCACTCAAAACAACCTCCTTGCTTCCAGCACCAGGACGAAGGTTTGGCCATGCTCTCACCTCAAGACTAGAAAAGCAGAATCCTGAAGAACAACAAGACAGCTCTAAGGGTTCATCTCTTACAAGATGCAGCTTGTATTTGAATCAAGGCAATCAACTCTGGTCTTTCCTACTGCCAGTAGGTTCTCAGCTCCAGTCATGGGAAAAGCAGTAACTCATTTCTCACACAATCCAGCTGAACGTGCAACTCCTGACTGGTTACAACGCAGAGTTCAGCATCTCCTCCTTCTACAGAAACCAATACTTTTCATAAAACATTACCAGAGGGAAGTGATTGTCCCCCTGTATTGGGCACTGGTGAGGTCACATCTCTGTCCGGTGTCCAGTTCTCCTGGCCAGAGAGCCCTGGAGGGGCTGGAGCGTGTCCAGGGAAGGGAACGGAGCTGGGAAGGGGCTGGAGCCCCAGGAGAGGCTGAGGGAGCTGGGAAAGGGGCTCAGCCTGGAGCAAAGGAGGCTCAGGGGGGACCTTGTGGCTCTGCACAGCTCCCTGACAGGAGGGGGCAGCCGGGGGGGGTCGGGCTCTGCTGCCAGGGAACAGGGACAGGACAAGGGGAAACGGCCTCAGGCTGGGCCAGGGGAGGCTCAGCTTGGACAGCAGCAGGAATTTCCCCATGGAAAGGGTGCTCAGGCCTTGGCAGGGGCTGCCCAGGGAGCTTTGGAGTGCCCATCCCTGGAGGTGTCCAAGGGAGGCCTGGAGGTGGCACTCAGAGCTCTGGGCTGGGGACAGGGTGGGCATTGGGCACAGCTGGGACTCCATGGGCTGGGAGGGCTTTGCCAGCCTGAAGGATTCTGGGATTCCAGTGCTAGGAAAAGTGTTCACTGGATTTCTCCAGAGTAATTGCAAAAAATGTTTGTAAAGACACTTCCTTCAACTCTAACACACAGAGAACAGTAGGATGTTCTGAATAGCTCAGAAATATGACGGTAAAGCACAGGATATTTAAAACAAAATATTAAAATAAATGAAAGCTTTTCTGAGGCGGATAATCCATACGGATTCAGGGATCCTAAATCAGAAAAAAATGTCACTCAGCCATCTCTGTAAACAACAGGGACAGCATTCATTAGCTGGACTCACTGTCACCCTGTGCAGTTCATTAAGGATGCTGCTTTCTCTGTTCACACAGGAAACTGTTTAGAATTCCGCTGGACCTGCTCAGGCTTCCCTTTCACTAGAGCTGTAAAGGAAAAAAAAAACCTCCAGATAATGAAAGCCAAACATCTGGCACATTCAGCAAACACTTGCATCCTAATGATGGGGGGAGAAGTCATCCCTCTCATCAGTTCATTTCATCCCAGGCGTGTGGGTGGGGTGCGGAGATGGGGAGCACAGAAGCCTCTCTTCACCCCCCCACCAGGAGCTCGAGTTGGGATCTAAAGGATGGATCTGCACTGCCACTGCTCACTGGGCTGACATTCCCACATGGAAAAGCACATTTTTCAGGGATTATACATAATATTTATATATGTATATATATTTATTTATTTGTATGGTCTGAGAGAAAGAGAGAAAGAACAAGGCCAGGAGCAAGGGACATTGAAGGCAGTCCTGAGCAGGGACACCGAAGCCAACCTGTAAAAAAATCCTACAAACCTTGCACCCACACAGAGCAGTTCAGGTGCCTGGAGTTGGTGCTTAAAGGGCTGGAGCCCCTCTGCTCTGGAGACAGACTGAGTTGGGATTGTTCAGCCTGGAGAGGAGAAGGCTCCAGGGAGACCTCAGAGCCCCTCTCAGTGCCTAAAGGGGCTCCAGGAGAGCTGGAGAGGGACTGGGGACAAGGGCTGGAGGGCCAGGACACAGGGAATGGCTTCCCAGTGCCAGAGGGCAGGGCTGGATGGGATCTTGGGCAGGAATTGTTCCCTGGGAGGGTGGGCAGGCCCTGGCACAGGGTGCCCAGAGCAGCTGGGGCTGCCCCTGGATCCCTGGCAGTGCCCAAGGCCAGGCTGGACATTGGGGCTGGGAGCAGCCTGGGACAGTGGGAGGTGTCCCTGCCCATGGCAGGGGTGGCACTGGGTGGGCTTTGAGGTCCCTTGCAACCCAAACCAGTCTGGGATCCAATGAAGTTCCCTTTGGGTCTGCTATAGGCAGCAGGGCCAAGCCAGGGCTCACAACTCCAGGTGTTCCCACACGGATATCAAGGAGCTGCTGCACCCAAGCCAGAGAGGAAAAGCCAGTTTCCCTCAGCAAAGCTGTGAAGACCCAGAGCAGGATCTACAAGAAACAGCGTTGGGCTGAAGAGGGTGCAGGCAGAGCTGCCAACACACTGGGATGAAGAGCAAACTCCAAGGAGGGGGAGCATCCTTGCCAGGGAGAATGGCTCTTGGCAAGGCAGGGAGAGGCCTTGGTGAGAAGAAAAAGCAGCTCCTCAGCACAGGGAGGAGCAGCAGACACTGCTGATAGGCACTGTCTGTTGTTCAAAGCCATTGAGAGGGATCATCTCCAAAAGCTTTTCAATAAAAGGCCATGGGGAAAAGAACGTGAGGCCTTTCTCTCACTTTCAGGAGAGGAAGAAGAGCAATAAGGACAGGAACTGGGGGGGTTCACTTGTCTCTGTTCTCAGACACATCTCCAAGCTATCCCTCATGGAATTCTTTGGCACTGAGCTAAGTCATTGTGAGCAGGGAAAAGGAAAAACCTTCTCCCAAGGGAGAAGCAACAGGTTCCACCCACGTGATAGTCTGTGCTGCGTTCTCAGCTCCCTGACGTTGATCCAAGGCCAGGATTATGCTAGACCTTGGATCAATCCATCATCTTTCCCCTGGAATGCTCTGTGAGCAGTGGAGCAGCCCTGAGCTCTGTCTGGTGTGCAGCTCATCAGCTGAGACAATTGTAGCAATAACCGCGTTCCCCCACGCCTCATAAATCGCGCTGTGGGCTCCATTCTCCAGCTGAGGCCGGGACACCGGGGCAATTCCAACCTATTAGACTGGAAGTTACAGGGCCATAACTGCTTATCCTGTTCCCTGCATTAAAGGAGAGCACTGCCTGTGGTGCGTTCAACATGCGAGTAAATCAGATGCACCCGGGAGCAGAGGACAGGAGTCAAGGTGAAGGGAGAAGCATGTCCTCTCCGCTTGTTTCCTGGCACACCTGGGACAAGCACAGTCTGCCCGAGACTTCTGGCTGCATTTCAAGCAGTTCATGGAGCACAGACTGCAAAAGCAACACCGAGGCCCATCTTAGCTCTTTAGAAAACAAACTGGACTCTTCAAGGGTCACGACAGCACAAATTAAACCAGGCTTTCATGGTGCAGCAGAAGCAGACAGGGCCATGCACAGCCTGCTTCCAGCAGGCACAGCACCGGGTGTCCAGCCAGCACAAAATCCTCTAGATCTGCCAAAGAGAGGGCTGTCTATCACAGAGTCAAGGAATGGTTTGGGTTGGGAGGGACGTTAAAGATCGTCCAGTCGCAAAACCCTCTTCCAGGGGCAGAGACACCTCACACCAAACCAGGTTGCTCTGAGCCCCATCTACCCTTGATGCAAACCTCACACCATTCCATGGCAACCCTCCGGCCTCTCTCACCCCCTCACGAGTCAGGCTGCTGGGAAGTCCATCCCACAGAGCATCTCCCCTGCCAGAGGCTCACAATATCCATCACCTGGGCAAGCAGCAGCTCTGCAGAAGACAAACCCTGCAAGGATGAATCAACTCAACACTGTTGGTGTCCAGTAGCTTTTCTCCGGGCCCACTCTGGGAAGAGTCAGCCCCACCACCACCACCAGCTTCACTGCATGTTCAGGCCAGAAGCAGGGAAACCGAAAAAGGATTTTGTGTAGCTTGTTTTGGACAGCATTCCTGACTTCAGAGGTAGGTCACATAGTCCACCTCTTTTTGGGACTGCAGGGTCAAGTACTGAATACTGTTAAGTGTTATAGAGCAGAGTGATCATGGGGAATTTTTGTTGTAATTGTGATGAAGGGCCAAGGGGTGGATTTTGTGTAAATTGTTCATTTTTGTTCCGTATTGTGGTGGGTTTGGTGTTGGGAATTTGTTTGTTTGTTTAGTTTGGTTGTTTTTGTTGTTTAAAGTGAAGGTTGTATGATGAATGTGGATTTTAATGATAATTCTTAAATGCCTTAAATAAGGTTTCCAACAGAGTGTCCACTCAGCAGGAACAGCCCTGACCAGTTCATTCACTGGTTTCCAAAGAATGGTGGGATGGCCTTACCTGGTTCACAGTGATTTCATCCCTGCCCAGGATGCACCAATGCAAGGAGAAACAGAACCTGAGCCCCCACAAGTGGTGCTGGACATGCAGTTATTGGCAACACGCAGCATTTCTAAAGAAAATGCACAGGGAACTTCTGAACCAGAGCCCCCAAAGCACCAAGTGTGGGGAAAACTCATTACAAAGCTGTTAAAGGAAGGACACGGTGTGAGAGTACCTCGCCAATTTAAAATTAAGTGGGGGTTGTTTATGAACCAGGGATGTAAATTTATGGACCAAGAACGGCTCTGTATCCCATGGCCAGCTGCCAACCTTTGGGTCAGACAGCAGCTGTTTGGCTTGGCTGCTCCCTGGGCTGGGAGAGCTGTGCTGGTGACTGCACCCAAGATGGGAATGCAGGGATTTCTCCAGTTGGTGGCATGGATTCAGAGCCTGTTCTCCTGGGCCCAGCACTTACACAGCTCCAGACTTCACAGTGACACCAGGAGGGGACTAAAACCAGTCAGCTCCCCTCCTTAAACCTTCCCTGCAGCCAAGCACTTCTACCAGAGGACAGAAATCCCACGGGTGGGATTCAGGGAATGTGCAGGACCTGCAGAGCATGGCAGGATCAGGAGCTGTCACTGGAGGAACCTAAATTCCTCCACATCCCAGAGGCATCCTGGCCTCGGCACACTCAGTCTGTAAGAAACCATTTTTGTCCCAGTAAATCACCAGGAATTACAGCTCCAATTGCTCCTGGATTGTCACAATCCTGCTTTACTCAGCCCTCCTCCTGAGCTAAGACGGTGGAAGTGCTTAACAGTGATAACATTTGTTTAACTCAGAACCCAATGCATGCTTGGATGCTGGCAGGCAAAAGAGCACTCCCAAGCAAGAGTAATTTTTGCAAAAGGTGTTGCAGCATCTCCAGTGTCACAGGGGAAGCAGATTCAGCTGCCATGGCTTCAAAGCCAAAGCTCTGCTGATATCCCAGAGACTGAACAGTTCCAGGAAGAAAAGGCACCACAGAATTCCAAATCCAAAGCTCTGGTGATATGCCAGAGACTGAACAGTTCAAGGAGGAAAAACCACCACAGAATTCCAAATCCAAAGCTCTGGTGATATCACAGAGACTGAACAGTTCCAGGAAGAAAAGCCACCGTAGAATTTCAAAGCCAAAGCTCTGGTGATATCCCAGAGACTGAACAGTTCCAGGAGGAAAAGCCACCATAGAATTTCAAAGCCAAAGCTCTGGTGATATCCTGGAGACTGAACAGTTCCAGGAGGAAAAGGCACCACAGAATTACAAATCCAAAGCTCTGGTGATATCCCAGAGACCGAACAGTTCAAGGAGGAAAAGCCACCACAGAATTTCACTTTACCAAAGGTGGGTGTGATATTAAAAACCATTATAAAATTTCAAGAGACATTTTGTGCTTTAATGGAGTTCACAATTATTTCTGGATACAGCGATACAAAGGTTTTCTCCTTAAAAGCCTGGAGATTTTTGCACTGGAGCCTTGCAGCTCTCTCTCCCTCCATCAAACCAACAGTTTGGATCTATGTGTGCATGGACCTGGGACCACCTTACCCTAGAGGAAATAAAATCAAAAAAACCTTCTCTGCAGAGGGATTGGAGCAGCAGCTTTTGAAGCAATGTGTTCTGAGAAACGCTTGTGCTCCATCAGGACAGAGCACACAAATCCCACATCCCTCGTGCTCCCCACATGAAAAAAAAACTCAGATTGTTCAGCTTTATGACACCTGTAGTTAATGGCAGGGCAGAACCATCTATGCTGTTCCCGTGTCTGGCCTAATCTGGGGCAGAATTTTTCCATTTTGGTTCTCTCAAAGAGAAAAAACCAAAAGCAATGGGGGCAAGCAGCGAACTTGATTTTGCTTATTGCTTCTCCAGACGTGAGCAGAGGAGACTCTCCAAAGGATTGTCCCTTGGAGACAGAGACAGGGAGCCAGAAAAGAGCCATATGTTAAATTTCAGTATTGGCTGGGATCAAAATCACCCTGGCAGGCAGGGCTGATCCAGGCAAATTGCATTGGGGGGCTGTAATGCCATAAACCTGGAAGCAACACATGGGCGGCTGGGGTGTCCTTAAGGGAATTAAGAACTCTTTGGAAATTGGGCCACTATTGGGGAATTTCATTTTCCAGACACAGAGAACAGAAATTACAAATAGCAGCTTAATTTGTGTGCTCTCGTAGAGGATTGATCCAGCAGGAAACCTTTGTAGCTGGGAGAAATAAGGTTAATTCATTCTCGATTTGGAGAGGGTTCACGGACAGAAAATAAACTGGATTTGAATGCTAATCAGCTGATTAAACAAGATGGAAAAACAAAAGAAAAAGGGGTTATAATTAAGGGTTATCAGCATTTGTTTGGGGGAAAAAAAAAGAAATTAAGGGAAGTAAGTAGAAAAATCAGCTGAAATGAGGAGCTCAGCTGTCTGAATATGAAGGAGGCCCAGAAATCTTTAAGTCCCAGGTATGTCAAAATCTTCAGTATTCCAAGGGAAAAAGAGGGAGGGAAAGACTTTCAAGAAGAAGGACTCTGTATGGGTGCACAGCTAACAGGGAACTACCTCCAACATTAGAAGGCTTTTCATGGAAACCTATGGAGTTTTAAAAAGCCTAAAAGCAGACACAATGAATAAGTTAAGAAAAGAAAATCTGGGCAGAATTGGTGTAAGAAGATCTCAGGAAGATCTCCAAGAATGCAGTATTTTCCTGTGTTTGAGAACTTCCTGAAGATTTTCGGATGCTCTATGCAGGTAGGGGTCAGGAAAAGAACAATGTGGGTTCTTCTGCAGTGAGATGGATATTTTGGGAAGGATAATCACGGAATCATTAAGGTTGGAAAAGATCTCCAAGGTCATCCAGTCCAGCGAGTGGAAGTACAAAGGGAATTTTTGACCTTGTTTTCAGTAAGGGTGTTAATATTTACCATGGGAGGAGAGGGAGGGGGTGTGAGTGGTGAAGAAATGAAAATGAAAAAAAGAAATGAAATAAAAAATGAGGAACTCAAGGGTACAAAAGAAGAAATCATCATAAAAGGAATAAAAGCTGTAGGGGCCATTAAAGCCAAAGCCAGAGTTTGGAAACAAACAGTGCACAAAATTGAAGACCACCCCGACACTTCTTTAACTGGGATACTGCAGACAATTAAAGAGCAGGGAATAAATTATTCATGCTTAAGAGAAGAATTCTCTCCAAGCCTACACCACTTCCTTCAGTGGCACAGAAGGGACCCGAGTGCTCTTCCCTTCCAATTTCTTTCCAAAGAGACGAAAGCACCGGGAAACATGACCAAATTTCTCATTATTCAGCACAAGGTAGCTCCTGAGAGACTCACTAAGAGGTTACTTCATCAGATAACATTCCCCAACTGCTGGAGATCCCCCTAATCTGGGGTTTAGCTGAGTATTCAGCAGGGTCACGTGGGAAACCGTGCGTTAAACTGCAACCAGCAGAGACATTTAGGGGTAGGTGAGCATCTGGTTCATG
This sequence comes from Rhipidura dahli, assembly GCA_013399225.1. Taxonomy (NCBI): domain Eukaryota; kingdom Metazoa; phylum Chordata; class Aves; order Passeriformes; family Rhipiduridae; genus Rhipidura; species Rhipidura dahli. The sequence goes on along the minus strand of VXAC01008199.1, from coordinate 486,807 downwards.
GGGAGACAACAACAGAAGTCCTGAAACCTGAAGTGATTAGTGGAGGGTCTTAAAATTCAGGCTTGGAACCGATCCCATTAAACATTTCAGCAGTGACTGTGTCAGTGATGGTGGCAGCAGGTTGATCCTACGTGGCACAGCGGGGACACAGGGCTTGGAGGAGGGGCCACTGGTGGAGCCCAGAAATAACTGGAGGCTCTCAAGGACTGAAGTAACAGAAACAGGATAAATTCAGGGAGGCCCAACTCAGGGTCAGGTACTCGGGGAGTGCAGGACATTTCCTGGAGTGCTCGAAGTGCTGCTGGAAACTGCCGAGGAGGAGGTGGAAGAGGAGCAGGGAGTGTGAGTTAATGCCAGCAGGAGGATAAACCTTCCACTTTTACAAGGGCATGGAGTGACAAGGGGAATGGCTTCCCAGTGCCAAAGGGCAGGGCTGGATGGGATCTTGGGCAGGAATTGTTCCCTGGGAGGGTGGGCAGGCCCTGGCACAGGGTGCCCAGAGCAGCTGTGGCTGCCCCTGGATCCCTGGCAGTGCCCAAGGCCAGGCTGGACTCTGGGGCTGGGAGCAGCCTGGGACAGTGGGAGGTGTCCCTGCCCATGGCAGGGGTGGCACTGGGTGGGCTTCCAGGTCCCTCCAACCCAAACCAGTCTGGGATTCTAAAAGCCACAAGCTCCCCTGCTCATTTTTGGAAGGGTTCTGTGCTGTCCCCAGGGAAGATGTGGAGCTCAGGCCGTGATGCCAGTCCCACAGCTGGAGGTGCACGTGGCCTTTCCCAGCCTGAGGCTTCTGATGCACATTTCAGTTGATGAACTCAGAGCCAGGGGTTCAAAACTGGCTCCAAATACCAGCGTTGCCACCTCTCAGCCCCAAAAGTTCACTGGTGCTGTTAAACTGCACCAATGCTCTTCACAACTCCACTCCTTGTGAAAATTTGCTTTTAGTCTTTCTTTTTCTTTTTTTTTTTAAATAAAGTTGATGATTGTGAATAAGAGACTTCCATCGATACACCAAAAAAAAAAAAAGTACTAATCCACAATTTAAACTGGACATCTTAAACCACAACCTGCAGCACAAAAGGAATTAATTCACACTTTATACCTTTAACCCTTCCAACAACCTAGCTGTACAGCAGGCTAAGACCAGAATCCAGCATGGCCACTTAGTTTTATTTTTCATCTGAATAGCTTAAATTTCCTTCATTTTATGTTATTTGAAAATAGTTGTGAGGAAAGATTCTTCAGCGCAGAATTTGTCTCTTATTCCTAAAAGAAAACATTGCCCGACAATTTCAGGAACCAGGATGTTCATAAGAAGGGAGAGAAAAAAATATATAATTCTAAACCCTCACTTTTATAATAGGAGGGGAAAAAAAAAAAGAAAAGCTCTAAAGCCTCCCCACCTTTCCAAGGAACATTAAAAATTTTGCAGCACAATTTTCCAGGCGACTGCCTTTGTGGCAGAGCCATTACACCTGAGCAAATATGACACAAGGTGACAATACAATTATTCCAAGCAGTGATTTAGCACGGGCAGAACACCATAAAGAAGATATCGAGCCCCAAAGTTCTCCACAGGCTGCACATTCCCTCTCCAAGGGTAAGGTGTGAAACACAGCACCTGGGAGTAACTTTTCTTGCCTCAGCAGCTCCAGACAAGAGCTGGAAGAGGAGGCTTCATCCTTGAGCAGAGCTGTCCTCTCCTTAAATTCCACTCTTATTTCTTGGGGCTGCACCTGCCAAGGCACAGGGATCATGTTCCCGAAACCTGAGTGTTGCCACGGCCAGATAAAATGCATCAAATAACCCCTGGCTCACCGTCCTGCTGCCTCTCCTGGCAAAGAAAACCCCAAAGCAACACTGCAATTCTGATAAGAGAAACTGAGAATTCACAGGCGAAGTCTCCAACTCCCCAAAGCAAGACTCCACCCCATGCAAGTCCAGGCCATTAATATTATTAATTATTTACCACATTCTCCTGTCATATCAGCTTCCCAGCTCCACCAATGGGCTGGCTTTGTGGGAAGGAAGGAAACGTGGACCTGGGGTTACCCTTGCACAGGGAATGTTACCCTTGTGTGACAACACAGCACCTCAGACACCAGCTCCCTTCGTGTGGAGAAATTTAATCAAAACACACAAACCCCCCTCCCTTCTGCCTTCAAATGCTACACCGTGTTCACTTGTTTGCAGTTTCCTTGTTTACAGTTCTCCAGATTAAATGGGATGCAGTAATCACTAAAATTCCCCTTTCGTAAAACAATATGAAGTAGTGAACACCAGGCAAGGGAAATGCAGGATTCCAAGAACAGTAATTTCTAAAATAATGCCAAATTAACAGACAAGGAATAAGTAAAAATAAAACACAAAACCACCCCAAAATTCAAAAAAGCAACCAAGCAACCAAACAAAAATAAACCAAACCAAACCAAACCAAAGTAATGCAGTAAGAAGAGTTAAATATGAAGGAATTAAGGCATGACCAAAAAAAAGTGTTGGATTTTTTTTTTTTTTTTAATTAGCGTTAACTGTGGTTTGAGAAAAAAGGGATAGAGGCTGACAGAAAGTACTAACAGAGCACTTAGGACTGAATGTAGAGGCTTATCGAGGAATTAGCCGGGTACAAGCCCTTAAGTTTCCTAATCCTCAACTCTAAAAACTGCAAAACCCAGCCAGAACGCTGCTGGGCATGGGAGCGCTCCAAAGGAATTCCTCTGAGGAAGAGGAGCGGAGCTGTGGCACCTCCACCGTGCCTCCAACATGAATTTCCAGTCGAACCAACTGAAAAGCGAGTGTTCAGATCTTTCCCACTGCAGGGAAACCACGCTGATGGGAAAGACACAGAGCTCAGTTTGACAAAGGACATCAAAGCCCGGCGGTTTTCACTGCCTCCCCCCTCTCCAAACCTAACGCGATGAGGTAGTCACGGCTCTTGTAAAGAGATGAATAAAATATTAGTTCTGGGCGTAATTTTACCTGAATTCCAAGGGAAATCACACACAAGAACGCCCAGCCTGAGCTGGCAGTTCAAAGTTTGCTGCGCTGGGTGATGCAGCAAGTTCCCCCCGCGTCTCCACAGGGAGCGAGAACACACCTGGCACCCTTCGCTCTGCTTCGCGAATAACCCCAGCGCCGGAACGGAGCAGCTGCGAGCCCAGCGCCGCGCACCTGCCATCCAACAACCCGAGGGAGAGCCACGGCGGGGAAAAAATACCTGGGCATGTCAGAGCAGGAGGCGCCCGGCCATTCCCCACCGGCGGCTCCGCATCCCGGCTGCTCCCGACTCTGCGCTGGGCAGGGATGCGCCTGCCCCTTGCCGGCGCCGGGCACTCCCCCGCTGCCAGCCCGGCTTCGCAGCTCCCCCCGGCTCTCTCCCTCTCTCTTNCCCGCTGCCTTCGGGCGATTATTTGCCAGGACAGCAGGAATCCGCTGGAGCCCGGCTCGGCACAACGATGCTGCTGGATCAGTGTCTCTCTCTTCCCCCGGGATACAGGTGCCAGAGGCACAGGCTAAAACAGGGTTTGGAAAAGAGCTCAGGCTTTTACTCACCTTCGTGGAATTTGAACAGCATTCCCTGAAACTCGCGTTTGCAATTCCCTGAAACTTCACGGACTCACCGTGCAACTCATGGGAGACCGCCCAGGCATCTAATGGAGCTTATTTAAATCAGAGAATCGTGGTTTGGGCTGGAAAGGACCTTAAAGCCCAGACAGTTCCACCCCCTTCCACACCTTCCACTGTCCCAGGCTGCTCCCAGCCCCAGTGTCCAGCCTGGCCTTGGCCACTGCCAGGGATCCAGGGGCAGCCCCAGCTGCTCTGGGCACCCTGTGCCAGGGCCTGCCCAATATCTACCCTAAATTTCCCCTCTGTCAGTTTGAATTTCCTATTGTATTGTTGACACTGTTGTCCCTATTACAAAACCAAAAAAAAAAAAAAAAGGTCCTTTTTTTTTTAAATAACACTTTTTTTTCTGAGGGCACACGGTGATACCAAAGGGGAGCTCACAACACAAGGTTTATATGATCATGTAACCACAATGAAATAACACCAGAGCACTTCAGTTCTTGAAAACCTCTACTGGGACTAGAATTGCTTCTCAGTCCTTCAAAAAATAAGTGCACAAGGTTATTGCAAACTTACTTCATTCTGCTCCTTCTCACCCACAAGCCCCACTTACCAGCATGACTTCAAACCTTAATTTCCTTGCAAAGCCTCATAAAATTAAAACAATCAGAATGAGCATTATCTTTGTGTTATGAGAGCTGGAATATTATTTATACCTGAACACCAAAACCAATGAAAATAAAATAAAAAAATCTAATTCCCACAGGAAGTCCCGGGGTAATTCTTTCCTGGTGTAGCTGTGTGCTATATTTAGTTTGTTCTACCACTTATTAATAAGATTTACCTGTCCTGTGAGATCCACCTGTCCCTCACACAGACCTGTACTTCTGTCGGTGTTCACCCCTCACGTGTTCCCAAAACACCAAAGCCAGCTCCCAGGAAATCAACAGTACAAGACCTTCAAGGCAGGATTTTTCCCCCAGGAAGGAAGAATTCCTGGAGGCAAGGAAAGGACGATCCAAGAGAAGCTGCCTCTGAGGGATAGAAAAGGCTTCTTGCTCCCAGACATGTGCATTCAATATTTGAGACGCTCGAAGAATGTTACTGTTGGTAGCTTCACGTTCCCTCAGAACATCATCAAAAGGAACTAATTCACCTTGTGGGCTCCATCCAGCAGCGCCTGGCAGAGGGGAGTTGCTCTGGGAGCGTGAGGATCTGACAGGAATAACGATGATTGACAGGAAAGGTGCTCATTAGTTCCCTTCTCTCCTGTGAGCATCCTGCGTCCCCTCAGCGAGTCCGACCCAAACACAGCCAGGGCCAGCACCTTGCAGAGGATTTTCCTGGCAATCAGTGGGTGAGCTGGACTCTCCTTGGGATGCATTTGCACAGGGTGCAGCATGGAGAACACTAAAACCACTTTTGCCAGACTCAGAGGTGCATTTTTCTGCACTCGGGGAGAAGATGCCTGGGAAATAAATCTTGCTTTTGTAAAAAGCGGGAGCTGAGGTTCTGTCAAAGCCCTGTGTGTTCTTCACCGACCTCATCCTCACCTGCCAACTCCAGTCTGTCCTAGGAATGCAACCCAGGCATCCCTGACAGACAGACCTGACCTCCTGCAGAGCTCTGATTCTCTCATACCTTGATACAACAGGTTCTTCAGTCCAGTCTTTTAAAACTTGCATAAAGTTCCTTCTCATCTTCCAGTTCTTTCCAGCACCTCGGGTGACACTGAGATCTTTGGTAATTACGGAGCTTGTGCCCAAAACACATCTCTGGGCATGCAGAGGAGGTGACTGGGATCAGTCAGTCTGGATTTACCAAAGCTAAATCATGCCTGACCAACCTGTCTGGGATACAGTGACAGAAATAATAAAGGGATGGAACGTGGATGAGGACACAGCAGTTATAATTTCCCTTGACTTTGCCACGACTTTTAGCACTCTCTCCACAATATTTTTGTATCCAAGTGGGGACAGTGTGGTCTGAAGGGGTGAACAAGTGAAAAATGGGTGAACTAAAAGCCTGGTTGAATGACAGAGCTCAGATGTGGCAGGAGGAGACACAACAGCAAAGTTTTTCCTTTAGGAAAAGGTTCTTCCCCCAGAGGGTGCTGGGCACTGCCCAGGCTCCCCAGGGAATGGGCACAGCCCCGAGGCTGCCAGAGCTCCAGGAGCGTTTGGGCAGCGCTGCCAGGGATGCCCAGGGGGGGGTTGTTGGGGTGCCTGGGTAGGAACAGGAGCTGGGTCCATGATCCCTGTGGATCCCTCCCAGCTCAGGATATTCCAGGATTCATAAGCTGAAGCAATCAGTAAGGATAAAAAGGAATAACATTTCCTCTCAAGGACAGGTAAGAGGTGCAGCAGGGGCTTTGGAGTCTCCATCCTCACATTTTTTTCTGGACAAAGCCCTGAAGAACCTGGTCTGAACTCAAAACAGGCCCTGCTCAGCCTTGGTGGGACCAAGGATTTTTTTTCATTACATTTTACAGCAATTTCTTTCCTTACTAAATAGATTTGAGAAGTTGTAGTTACTGCTTCAGAAACAAACATTGGATTGGGTCTAAAAGTTACCAGCATGTATTTCCAGTTAAAAAGCACGGCCACAGCTGTGCAATAAAGTTAAAAATCTTGATGATTTTAAGAATTTGTGTAGTTTAGTTGAGGGAAAGGACAGTACTGGCAGCTTTCTGCTGTACAGGTGTCTGCTTTGTGTGAGGAGCAACACAAGGAGCACAGGGAAGCTCTTGGAGTTGCAGCAGACAAAATACAGAATCATTTCATCTCCCACCTGATGCAACATTTTTATTTTCTTCCTGCAAAGAAGAAAGTTTGCAGCTCTAGAAGGCCAAAGCTTCAGGTGGCCATACAGTGACTGTAAGCAGGCTGATTTCAGGGAGGACTAAAAATTTTTTCTCGTTTATTCCCTGCCATTCAGCTGGTTGACCTTGGAGGAGAAGGTTGGGGTGTTGTGTAATTCCCTGCAAACAGGGGCTCACAGTAAAATGCTGACCACCTCAGAACTGCAGCCCTACATCACAGCGTGCCCCTGGGCATGCAAAGAAGACCTTCCATGGGAGGAGAGGATGGTAAAAATTTAAAGACAATTTGCACAGAGGTACGTCAGAAACGCCCTCACTGCTCCTGTGCATCCTTTTTTGAGTGTTTTTGTCACTGAGAGGCAAAGGGGGTAAGGAAAGATGATCCCAGCCCTGTGGAAGTCTGGGCAGAGCCCTGCAATCTGCCCATCTGTTCACAGGGAGGGATTACACCAAATCCCACTGAGCCTGCACACTCACAAATCCGGGAGGAGCAGTAATTGGCTTACTGGAGTTTGTTAGGTTCATAATTTGATCACAAATTCCTCTCAAGGCAAGTTCATCCACGGCATTCATTTCTCTGCCTTTCCAACGGCTCATTTGTTCTGCAGCACTATAAATATTATGTGAATGAAAATCACAGGAAATGGCTATTCTGTGCTCCGGCGCTTTATTAAGAGATATCTATTTCCAAAAAAAAAAAAAAAAAAAAAAAAAAAGAAAAAAGGAAAAAAGAAACACCAGCTAATTATATCTGCATTTCCACAGCTCCTTTCGGAAAGATTATCCAAGACTCTTTATAGAGCATCAAATGACAAGCCCAGAGCTCTGCCTATGTGCAACAATCAGATATATTCAATATGCAGCTGCCATAAACACTTCTATTCATGCCAGTTCATCTGTGCTGGGATTAACGGAGTGAGAAAAGCTGGCCAAGGACACCTATTTAAAGAACCAGGAGGTTTAAGTGGATGGAACCCGCACAGTTACTGCTCATCTAAAGCACAGCACAGCTCATGATGGTGTAACCTGGAATTCTCACTGCAAGCACAATGCTTTGGGTCCAATCCTGCCCTTTCCTGCCTTGGAAATGATGCTGGATGTGCCAGGACCACTTTTGGGGCACAAAACCAGCAGGGCAAGGACTCCAAGCACGAGGGGCTTTGCACAGAGTGGGATTTGGACAAGGGACAAGTCTCTATCCCAGCTGGGAGGCTTTGGGGCAGAGCAGGAGGAAGCTCTCAGTGCAATGTGGCAGAGCATGGCCTGCCCAGCAGCCCTGAGCTGAAACGAGATTTCAGGGAAATACATGGAATTTTCAGTGCCTAAATCAGACCCCAGACTGGAAATGCTCCTCTCTCAGAGGGAGCTCTGTGCTGCTGGCAGACCACGGCTGCTGCTGCTGTTTTGCCTCCTCATTTGCCAGCTCTGGCTCTGTGCACATGCAGGACTTGGTGCCACTGAGGCTGAGAACCACATTTCACACCTTAAGCCAGGTGAAATCCAGAGGCTGAGATGTATAAATAGGCTTCCTCACACCTCACCTCCTGTGGCCTCACTCCCACATCCCAAGTCCTGCACAGAACTGCTACTCCAGCTTTCTACAAACCCTCATCCTCCACGTGGGAAATGAATCCAAGCTCCAGCCCCTCAGGACCAGAAGGACACGAGCCCACAGCACTTCTGTTGGGCAGGAAAACGCTCCAAGCACCAGGACAGCAACAATTCTGGGAGAGCCACTCCTCACCTGGCTGCTGAATCCCTGCCAGCAGAGCAGGTTTTACTGGGCTGCAAAGCCAGATTAAGAGATAACTCCTGGCTAGGCTGGTCCACAAAAAATGCAGGGAAAGTCCTGGAACAGAATCCCCCTTCTGCTGCCATGCTGGATGCAGAGAATGCAGGCTCTGCTTAACCCTTGGAAGAAAGAGGATAAAAATCCATCCCCAAAGCCCCAGTCGCGTGGGTGGGCACAGAGCTCTCCTTTCACCAGCCCCGAGGGAGAGGATGCTCCTGCTGCCCGGGGTCACCGTGGGTGGCAGCTGGTGTCACGTTTACAGCACGGGGCATGGCACACACACACAGGCTCTGGTGCTCAGCAGGGTGCCCAGGTGGGAGCACTGAGGCTGCCTGCTTCTTATAGGGCCAGCATGTCCCAGTGAGAGCCACTGGGTGAGGATCCAGGAATCCCAAAAGATGAAGCGGGGTTGGAAAAATTCTCCTCTTTTAGAGCTTAAAAATTCAACTCTTAAAGACTTTCCATGTTTGGAAAGGGGCTGAGGAATGCAGCACATAAAGCACACACACACACATATGTAAATGCAAATATGAAAACCATGCAGGGATCTGTACACACAAATACCCACACACATTAAAAAGTGTCTGGTAAATGGGTACATTTCACTCGGCAGCTCCCAAACCCTCTCCCACCATTTCAAGTCCACCCAAGGCAGGAACCCTAAACAAGCACCTCAAGTACAAGAAACTACTGAAGCCACAGTTACAAAAAAAAACATAGGAATTGTCATTTTCCCTGTTCTTTCTCCCTCTGGATGCAGAGGTTGTGAGAGCTGTCCTGGCTGCCAGGGCAGTGCCACCCCACTGACACATCCAAATGCCACGGCCTGGTCCTGGAGACAGAGTTCAGGTGCCTCTGTCCTGCAGGTACTGTCAACAAGAAGGTGAAGGAATATCAGCCTTAAAAAGAGTTTTCTTCTGTGAACAACTGCTCAGCAAGGCAGGGACCCAACAGCTCCAAGGCCATGGCCTGGCTTCGCTTCCTACTACAGCAACGAGGATGTCACCGGCTGAGCTGTGGATAAAGGACAGTTTATTCCTGTCCTGCTTGAACCCAGTTGGTCTGGAGTTGTATCCTGCCTCCTTCTCCCCAAGTGAGCTGGCAGAGGCAGCAGGGGAAACACACAAACCCCACTTCAATTATTTGCTCATCCTTCAGCAATAAAAGGGCAGAGAAAGGCACCACACAAAATTAAATGCTCTTTGGAGCAAATGGGTATTTCAAATCCAAATATTCTTATGAGAGATTTGATATCTCCTCATCCAATAATTTTGGGAAGAGCTGTAATCCTGTCTGGGATATTTCCCTAACTGTTCCAGCAATAAACCAAACACAGCACCAGGACTATTTAGTATATTTGTTTCTCTCTCTGGTACCTTCTCCCACACTCTGCTCACTTTCCAACAGCACATTCAAGGCATTCAGTTGATTACCTGCTTTTCCGTTCCTGAAATTTTAGTCTTCAAATGGCAATTCTTTAATGGCTTATTACCCACAATTAAATCTGTGGAAAGGTAAAAGGCTCTCTTTGGAGGTGCTGCTTTAAAGCACCAGAGCATGGACACATCCAGTCCTACACAGTACAACATCCACTGAATTTCCTTTTAGCAGAACTCGTATGGTTTCTATTACCATGGTTTCTATTATCATGGTTTCTATTATTCTTCTTTTCACACCCCACAGCCCCCATCAGGAGTTACCACACACTGAAGATCTACCCCCCAAAAAGGACGTTTTGGTCTCCAACCTGCATGGATTCTCCCCCAGGACACAATAGCAGCCTCCGTTCCGGCATTGACCCTTCCAGTTGGATCCTCATAGGAATTCCCCTTTGGACAAGAAGAGCTTTTATTCCTGGAATTCTACAAAGCTGCGAGTTAGCTGAGGACTGTAAGTCAACTGCATGCTGGCTCCCTGTCAGTCAGGGCTAATTCCCACAGATTAGAGAAGGAAATCCGTACAGTTCCCCAGCTCCTAAATCCTACTGCTAAGAGAAGAGCATTTTGTTTCTTCCCAAGTCATCTTTCTGGAGACAAAAAAAACCCAAAAAGGAATTGCCCACGAATCGTTGCTATCTGTGCCTGAAGTATGAGAGGAGATGAACCAAGAGCACCAATCCCTGGCTGTGTGTTGGTTCCCAGACCACCCACTCCCGACACTGGCTGTGTTCACTCTGAATAACATTACGATCCCACAGTCATTGCTGTCAATAACAGCCCCACAACCACAAATCCCTCCCCTCTGCTTTCCTGGTGTCCTCACACAACTGCTCTCCAAGGAATGCTAAGTGCTGTTATTGAGAATAGGAGGGTTGGAATCACTGTAGAAGACAAGGACAGAAAATTGAGTTCATTCTGTTGTCTTTCATCACAAAATGAAGATTTTCCCTGGATTCAGAGGAGAATTTGCCCTCCTGATTCCCTGGTGCCTCTAGACAAGGGCTGTGGGTAGCACTTGGCAAGGAGATCCTTTCTCTTCCTTGAACTGAGCTCTTTTAGACTTTCTCCACACCTTCTCTGGTTCATGGAACCACAGAATATCCTGAGCTGGAAGGGACCCACAGGGATCATTGAGTCCAACCCCTGGCCCTGCACAGACACCCCAACAATCCCACTCTGGGCATCCCTGAGAGCGTTGTCCAGTTCCTCCTCCTCTCCAAGTCTCTCTCTCCCTCTGGAGACATAGAAGTCTTAAATTATCACTGAGAGCTTCCTAGAAAAAGATGGCAAAGAAGTTCTCTGTTGTCCAACTCAAGTCCCACACAGCACCTGCAAACAGCCCATCAGAGACAGCTGCCAGGAATCATGGAATCCAGAACAGGATTGGAGGGTTGGAGGGACATCAAAGCCCATCCAGTGCCACCCCTGCCATGGGCAGGTACACCTTCCACTGTCCCAGGCTGCTCCCAGCCCCAGTGTCCAGCCTGGCCTTGGACACTGCCAGGGATGGAGCAGCCACAGCCTCACAGGAGAACCTCCAGGAGAGAAGAATTCCCCACTGTGTTCCACTCTTTCCCTCAGTTCTGGGTAAAGGTGAGTTCCAAGGCACTTTCCTCAGCCTTGCAACAAAGCACCAACTGGCACAGCTCTGAGGCTGCTCTTTTGGAGCTCTTTTGGATCCAAAGGTGGATACCCCTGGATCACACGAACAGACTGCCCAGGGCAGGAGTGGACTCCCTATCCCTGGAAGTGTCCAAGGATCATGTGGATGTGCCACTTGAGCACATGGGCTAGGGGTGAACACGGTGGTTGACGGTGAAGACCTTAAAGGTCTTTCCCAACCCTAACAAACCTATGATTCCATGATTTCCCTTTTATTTCTGAGTGAATGGGTATATTAAGGATGAGAGTCTTAAAATATGACCACGACTTCACAGTTGTGCAGTTCTGAGCTTCTCCAAAACACTCAGGGATTAAATTCCAATGGAGACTTTGCCATCCGTCCAACATGATGGTAGCGCTGCCATTTTTCCTGGCACTGAGTGTTGTACAAAGGTGAGCAGGGAGCCAATAAGTACCTCTCCAGTGCCAAGGAGCTTATTGGACATGTGGCTGGAGCGGATTGCCCAGAGCCAGGAGGAGCAGGAAGGATGCAGGAAGGATCCTGGCTTCTGCACAGTGCCCACGGCAAATCCCAGAGCGCTGAATTTCCAGCTTCCCCGCCTCTTTCCTAAAGCTGGCAGGTTTTGCTTCATGAAATGCTCTGCATAGCTGGTACTTACTTACTCACTGTTGGAAAATCCTGGATTGGATAAACGCCGGGCAGCAGGGAAAACGTACCATGTGTATTCGACTTACTTCCCTTCACATCTCTTATCCAGCTGAGGAAGGAAGATTGGAAGCACTTGATGCCTTCACCTTCACCTCCAGGAATCATTTCCATGTTAATGTGCCATTATGTGATAGGCTTTGAGGAAGGGTCAAGCAGCTCTCAGAAGCAGGAACACTGCGCAGTGTTGGGAAAGTTAATGGAACCATATTTAAAGCATATTGGAAAAAGAACAAAGGTGGATTAAAAATACCTTTAAGTATTCCCCAAATTCATCTTTATGTTTGATTCTTGTCTTAAAGGAAATGCGATAAAATACTTCAGGCGGGCCTGAGGGGGTTTTAAAAATTATACAGAAAACACTGAAGTCATTAACATTCCATTTTAAAATCTTTTGCAGATAACCCCCTTATCCCTCTTCCATCTCCACTGCTCTCTCCCACATTTCTCATTTTTATACTGGAATATTCTAGAGCTGGATGAAACGCCTCCAGAGAAAACACAGCAGGAAGCCCCATCGGTGTTTGGCTGAACCAAGCAATAGTTTGGCCATCTCCAGGTCTCCATGTATCTGCTGAAATAAGAGGAAGGTGGGTTCTTATCGTTCTTTGGCCATTTTCTACCCGAAACCTTCGTACCTGCAACCCTTACACAGGTTGTGCCAACAGAGTAACTGTTCAGAATTATCCTTGCCAGCCTCTCTCGGGTGAGACAACAAAAACAAGGAAGAAACCTGTGTTCCCCTGGCACTTTCCATCATCCCCAAGCCCCTGTTTTTGCTCTCTCTCCTATCACCACACATGTGAAGCCACTTCTGCTTGCAGAACCACTACAGAGCCCCCTTGAAACCTCTCCTGAACTCTTCTGCTGTAATTGCCAAATCCAAGTGGATGCATGGAGAGCACTTTTGTAATACATTCTTTTTGCTCATATTTATATTTTATCGTGAAAATATAACTCAAAACATGGTCCGGATCTAAAAATGCCTTTCCTCTCTCCCTGCTAAATGCTAATTATGCCTGTGTAATTTGTCTAGATCAAAATAGCTCCCTAGCTTTAAGCTTAATCACTTCTTATCCCTATTGTCCCCTTTCTTCCCAGCTCTCCTGCTACTTCCCCATGTTGCTACTTCTTCATTCTCGGTATATCTTCTGCTAGTTCCAAAAATCAGTGATGCATCTGTGTGCATCCTTCCTTGCCACCCCCCAGCTTCCCAGCTCCTGCCTTTATTCCCTCTGTGCCTGTCCCAGTTCCTACCATTCCCTTTTCCTCCTCCTGCCTCTGGAGCACCTCCTTGGGACCTCTTCCTTTTCTTTTGTGCTGTTTCCTCCTCATGTACTTGGATGATCCACTTCTTTTGCTCCCACCTTCCTCTCTCTGCCACCCTCTTGGCTCTCCCCACCTCCCCTCACTGACTGTTTTGAGGGGCTCCTGGGGGATTCTTCCAGCTGCTGAGGTTGCAGTGCTCACATCCTGAATTCCATGGAATCCACTTCTACCCCATGGCATTTCTCTCCTTTCTCATTCACCAGTACTCCCCAGCATGATCTGCAACAATCAGCTTTCCCCAAACTTTCAGGATTTCCAAACTTAACCCTCAGCTGGATGTTAGCTGTCCTACTCCCATGTTTTTCCACAGGCAGGTATCCCCTATCCTTCAAGGCGTGCTGATCACCTATTTCACTGCTGGTGCACTTCTACCTCTTGGGATTCACATCTACTGGGCAGGATCCATCACATCCAGGGAGACTGAACCCCTGCCTCAGGTGTGCCAGCATCTAGAGGCAGCCCTGTGTTTGACTGAGAGAGATCAAGGATCCCACATCCCTCTTTCCAGCACAGAGTCTAGGTGCTTTTGGCACAGAGGGCTGTGGCTGCTGGTAGGAGACCCAGATTTACTCCTAGAGTTAACTTCACACTTCATTCCCCTCTGCTGAGCCAGGCTGGGGCAGATGGGATCCTGGAATAAAGGAAGTAATGCTCACAGTCTGGCTGATTCTGGATTCCTCCTGTCCCACCTCCTTATTCTCCAAATAAAATAAAACTTAACAGGGAGAGTAAGGAGTAACCCACAAGCAGACCATGCACAAGCCCTGAGCACAAGGTAAGCCAAGGCTGAAAAGCAGAAACCAAGCCCTGTATTCCCTAAAGGAATACAGGGATTCCTAAGGGATAGTGGTGGGAATTGACAGTCCCTAGTACCTATGGAAAACCACTCCTGAGTATTTTCCCCAGCTCAACCTAAGAGTAACTTTGGAGTAAAGTCAGTCCAGGGCTCAGCAGTGATCGCTGCAGTGCCCTCAAAATGCAGCTCAAAACGAGGGAATTTATCTAAATGAGGGACTTGGTTGCACCTACAATGGCCATGACATGAGCAGGCCAACATCAAACACAGAGCAGCAAAAGCAGCCCAAAGCACAGGAAGACTGATGATCCTGCCCATTCCTGGGCTGCTCTGTCGTGTCTGGCAGCAGATTAACAAAAATAACAAATGGTATGCAATAAGATCCAAATGGGAATCACTGGAACTGTTCTGCATTCTCAATGACCATTGTAACAGATCTCAAATATCAGATAGGTACCAAGCTTTGTGTAATGACACAGCAGCTCATTAACAAACAAATATTGGGATTTTGTTTGCATTGCACTGGATTATCACAGGATGCCATCTTGGGGCAGGATGGAAGGGAGCCCAGAGGGCACCTGGTGTCACCTCCGTGCTCCAGCAGGGCCCCCCCAGCCTGTGCTGGTGCTGGGGCTGTTCCTGCCCAGGTGCAGGACCTGCATTCCCCTTGTTGAGTTTCAAAGTCCCATCTCTCTAAGCTGTCGAGGCCCTATAATAATAAATAATAAATCTTCTGTTGTTCCACATTCAGAAGCAAAATTGACATTTTAAACCCCAAATTTTCCCTTTGGACCTATGGGCTAAAATGTCATGTCACCCTTTTGACTCCTCAAGGGAAATTGAATTGTGAAGTGGGAGCATTAGCTCTATACCCAATTATTATTTTCAAGGGAGAACAGCACTTCGTTTGGTGATTTGTACATCTCTACTCAGTGCAGCTGAACTGTATTAATTTTAAAACAGAATAATATTAGGAAGTGAACATCCTGCTGAGTACAACACGATTGAAATAAGAAATAAAAAGGCAGTGTGAACATGCATCCATTTGTTATAGAAGCCTCTATTTCTAAACAGCCACACATTCTTGGGGAGAGGGAAGAAATATTGTCATTTATTTAAAAACAGCAAGAAACTCTTACTCAGTTATATATGAGCATTCTCTTTGCCAAGCAACACCTGGCTTTGCTTAGGGATATTTGCTTATACTGGGAAAAGAAACTGTTCTGGTAATTCAGAAAACACTACAACAACCTCTCCACCTAATTTCATTTTTAGGCTGAGTAATGAAAAATTTCAGTCCAAAAGGGAACTTTTGGGACAATAAGCCCTGAAGACACTTCACCAAAGACCTGCATCTCATTTTTACTAGAGCTGAACTCACATTACAGCGTGTGTTGCTTTGAGCTTTTATACTTTACTATGACAATCCTCATATCTTCCCTACATTCCCATTCTAGAATACAACATGGCAAAGGCTGATTTTCCATCCTGTCCCCTGCCCCAGGGCATTACCTTGGTCAGAGCAGCACTTTGAACACAGAACTTCCTTGTTCCACACACAGCTATGAACCTCTGGGCAGTTACTGCCATGACAACTTTTAACATCCGTGTTAAAAAATAGGGAAGAAGTGTTTTCTTTCCTTTGCAAGAGCCATCAGCTGTGCCCACTGATGATGTGTTGCCTTCCTGACTCCTCCAAAACCTTTGGCTGTTTTCAGTGCATGATTTATATTCCCTATCATCACTAAACTTGCTCATAGCTTTGCTGTTCAGTACCTGGAACCCAGCAGATTTTTGTCCATAGGGCTGTTCCCTGGAATACTCCATTTCACAAATCAAAGACAGTCCAAATAAAGGATGAAAGCTGACTTCTTTTCTCCCTGAAAAATAACAAGTTGTCTTCGGGAGGTTTCAAAATTTCTGTCTTCACAACACAAAATACCAGAGGATCAAAACAAGCAGAAATGGTGTCCAGCAAAGTCAAATGAGATCAAAACTAGGACAGAAAAACTTGGAAGAGAATAAGTTACAGTGAGACTGGGGTGGTGGGAATCCCCTGAGACCTTTTCAAGACTCTCACATTGGAGAGGCTGCAGAAATTAAATCTCTTTTTTTTCCCCCCCAGTATCTCTGTGTATGAACTATTATTTTTAGGTCCTTACAGGCAACAGGAATGGGATGATGAAGTCACTCTCCCCATCTCTCACTGCCATCTGCTCCAGAATAAAAGCAAAGAAACCAAACCTCTCAGAAATCCTTTGTGTTTGCAAAGAAACTCACGCTCCCAGTGTAGAGATTTTCACCCAATCCTCTGATTACCATGAACACCCAACTTCCCATTTGGTCAAAACCACCCCCTTGCAAATCAAAGGCGCTGTGTAAAAATAGTTACAGTGACAATAACAACACTAATAATGAGGATGGAGATCTTTCTAAACCATGAACAAATGTTGATTTTACTCTAAAATTAACTCGTGGAGAATGGGAGTGTTTTTGTAATCCTTGTGTTCATTGTTGACTTCCTCTGTTGAGCTTTCTGGATGCTATTTCTGAGAGGGAAGAATGAGTCACTGTCTTGTCCTGCGATGAGCCCTCGGGTGGAGCTGGATGTGAGCTGGCACAGAAGGAATTGGGGGGCAGGTGCTTCTCAGGAGACCACAACAAACACCCACCAAAGAGCAGTGGAGCCTCGATTCTGGGATCAAATACAACATGAGGAATAAAGATGCTTAAGAACAGGACAGACAAGGAGAGCTTTGATCAGATGGTGCACCCCACAAGAGCAAGGCACCCTGATAACCCTCTCGAGGGTTTAACAAAGGGCCAGGAGTGGCTCCATGGCTGCTGAGGTTTGCCAGGAGGGGGTGCTCACTTGGGAATTTTATTTCCCTACAGCCACTGAACGCTCACTTTTTTGAGAAAATCCATGTGGAACTGAAAATTTTCTGAAGTGTCTCCATTTCAGAGCTCATATTGCTTCACCTGCCAGCAGGCCATGAGAGAGTTGAGTCTGTCTGAGCTTTTGGGGGCACCTTCAGTGGAGAACCAGGTGTGCCTGAGCTTTTGGGGGCACCTTCAGCACCAAGCTATGGCCAGGATGGGTTAAATGGGGGTTCCCAGGGCCAAGATCATAGGGAAAATCCCCTCTAAGCAAACAGCTGAGCAGTCAGTGCCACAAATGTTCACACAGAGCCCAGACTCCAAGGCACCTTTTACCCTGCAACAGCAGCAGACAAGAAAATTTTTGTGATTTATAATCACTCCTTTCTTGAAAAGCTGTGGCTTTGAAGACCTTGCAAAGCCTCCTGAACTAAGGAGCTATTTATGCCACCCCTTTACTTACAAAAGCCAGAAGTTCCTCATACTTGGAGCAAAGAGCCAAAAAAAAAAGCACACAGGTATTTCTGTGCACAGAACTCACAAATCTGCTGCCACCTTCTTCATCTCTGGCCCAGAACCAACTCAGCAACAGGCAACCCCAATGGTTTTTGACCCTCACATTTAGGGCAGCAGCCTCTACTTCAGTCCTACAGTTCCACAGCTTTTATAGCCTCCAGCCCAGAGCAGATCCAACACCTGAGGCAACCCCAGGGCCTCTCACAATTAATGACAGCGCCCAAGGATGCTCCTGATTCACACCATGTGTTTCTGTAGTCACTTAGCACACAGGTGACATCTCTCTGTCCTGAAGTCTGACCAGAATGAGAAGAATGGGGAGATATTTAGGACCCTGTGCTTTGGAGGCCAGTGAATGAGGATCAGCAGAATGGATTCAGCAGGCTGGGAGGAAGTGCAGAGTTGAATTTCCCTCACTTCTCTCCATACCCAAAGCAGCGAGCATCAATATCCCACCCGGGCTCCGAGTTCTTCCTTTGCTCTTGTGTTTGCTGTAAAAGGCTTTAGAAGCCTCAGCACCGATTCCTAAACACACCCAAACCCCTGTGATGGCAGGATTACTGAGGAATCCTGGTACAAAGAAACTTAATCTGTCTTTCAGAATGTTGTTTTCCGTTTGCCCAACGCAATCCCGAAATTACTGCAGGACCTCACAGCCACAAAACCCTTTAGCGCAGCCCTTCTGCCCCAAGTCATCTGCTAATGTCCCCTGTTAAGTGATCTAAGCCTGACCTCAATCTTCTCTTAATGAAAGACAAGGAAGAGGATACTTTAACTGCTATTATTAGCTCTTAGTACCTGTCCGAAGAAAACAAAACAAAACAGAGCCTTTAATTCCCAAGCTCCCCAGGGGAATCAGCCTATGCAAAACAAACCCTCCACGGGTGAAAAACTTTGTGGCACCCAGGGATTTCTTCCCTTAAGTGGCTGCTTGAGGAAGAACCTTCCATCTACATCAAAAAGCCCCGTAGTGCTATAATTTAATCTTTACATTCAGCAAGCTGAATGTTAGCTCTAATTTTACCTGAAGCTCCAGGATGGTTTCCCTGGATTGATTTAGGGCGGGATTTTGGCACCAGCTGAGAAATCGTTCTGCAACATGAGCATCTTTGTGTTGCCCATCATCTTCACTGATGCCGTGGGTGCTCTCACCTTACTCCAGCTCCAGTGTTCCGTGTGCTCCAGAATTTGGAGATTCCTGGCTGTCTGTCACTGCAGAGGCACATCATGGAGCTGTGCCCACCTCCGGGATGGCCCCGGGGCACAGGAGAGGGCTCCCGCACCTTATCAAAGGCACCTCAAGAAGCCGAGATAAGCCCAAGGATTTCAACTGGAACCTTTAAACCACCACTAAAACGAACTCTGGAAATGCTCCCAAACTCCAGAACTCCCATCCCTGAAAACGAGCGCTGATTTCCTGCTGTGTTTTCATCAATCTGAAAGGGATCTGAGTATTTTTTTAGTAATTATGAAAAATTTAGGTCAGGTATTTCCTATGAGGTGGCCTCCAATATTCGATTGCTGTAGAAAAGGGTAACATATGCGATTGCTTGATTGCTCCCCTAATGGGATGATGGATAATTAACCATTACAGGGTAATTGATATGTTCGTAAATGGATTAGGTGCTTAAAGTTCAGCCTGCGTTCCTCAGATAAACTGGTTCCACGAGCACAGCACATGCTGAGATTTCAGCTGGATTTTCCTCTCATATTCATTATGCAGCCTGGCTAATTTAGGGGATGAGTGATTCACTTCCCAGCTAAGTGACAAAGAATTTTGAAATCTCTATGAATGCAGGTCTTTTGAGATCTAAAGAGATCTTTTGGGATCTAAAGAGAGAAGGAAACAATGCAGTGTTAATTTTGGTTTACTTTTCGACTTCTCTCCTAGGAAGGTACCAATCCCCTACTTTGATATTTGTCTAATTAAATAAAGGCAAACGAGAAAATAAGGAACTCTTCCACAAGAAATCTTTCAGTCGGGCATTCTTTTCATTTCAGAGTAATTTTTTTTCTGAGAGAAAACCAGATTTTCCAAATATATAAAGCCTACTGCTTGTAGGTTACACTGTGAATGACAAACATCGACAGTTAAACTTTGAATCTGGGCTAGGGCTGACTGGATCTTACTGCTTCCTAGTCTTTAATATCTTTTAGATCACTGAAAGCTTCTGATGGGGAAGGATCACGACTGTTTTCCCACAAATAATTTCTAAAGAACCCCTGGTTCCCCACAAAAAGGAGGATTTATATAAGAACAAGCATAAAAACATGACATTTTCCAAGCTGTCCCAACTTTTCTCATTTCCATATCCAAATTCAGCTATACAGATCTATGCCAAATGATTTGGGTGTCCTGTTGTTCTTCACACTCCTTTCCTGCTGCAGCCACCTTTCTCAATTCCACACTTCACATGCTGATGGCTTATTGCTGTCTAAACCAACTGAGATATATCTGTAAGACAAGAAACTTGGTTCTCATTTCTACTGCAGCCATTACAGCAGGTTGGTGTTGAGAGGGTTTGTGTAGCTGAGGCTGCTTTGCAAATAATTCAAAATGCAAAAAAAAAAAAAAAAAAAATTCTTGGAACAGGACAAGACAAACTGCAAAAATGGGTTTGGGTCACACACACTGATAAAGTCCTCCTTTAAATGACTGAATTCCAGGATGGTTTGGGTTGGAAGGAGCTTAAAGCTTAAAGTCACCCCTGCCATGGGCAGGGACACCTCCCACTGTCCCAGGCTGCTCCCAGCCCCAATGTCCAGCCTGGCCTTGGGCACTGCCAGGGATCCAGGGGCAGCCACAGCTGCTCTGGGCACCCTGTGCCAGGGCCTGCCCACCCTCCCAGGGAACAATTCCTGCCCAGTATCCCATCCAGCCCTGCCCTCTGGCACTGGGAAGCCATTCCCCTTGGCCTGGCACTTGTAAACTGTTCCTCTCCATCTTTCTTGTAGATCCTTCAGGTACTGAAGGGCCACAATAAGGTCACTCCAGAGGAAGTCTCCATCTTCACACAGTGATACACACAGAAATTTCCTCGCTGATATCTGGGAAAACCAATAAACCTCCTGGTGTGGCAAGAAAATGAATAAATCAGCGTCAGTTTGCAGAAGCAGCACTTCCATCACTGAAGAAATATTGCAAAACACCACTTCTGTATGCTTCCCCTTTTGAGTAAATAAACTTTTACTTGATTACATCAACGAATTGCCAGAAAAAAAATAGTCTGTGTTATGTTTCTCTAATCCATTCAGCCCATTTTAAGGAAATCTGGCTGAATTTCCTTACCAGAAAGCTGCTAGATAAATATAGAATGTCAAACTCTACTTCTCTGCCATCTTTCATATCAGCACTCAGTGCCACAAGTTTTCTCCTTTTTCACAATTCCAAAAAGGCAGGAGCTTGAAATCCTGTAATCTGGGATGAAAATATGATTCTATGAAGGGAAAAATACTGAAAGAGTATTTGATTAATTCCTGCTTTTCCTTTCTTATCAAGCTTGCTAAGACAGCACCAGCTGCATTTTGAGTTCCTCTCCTTCCTTCCTTCCTTCCTTCCTTCCTTCCTTCCTTCCTTCCTGGCATTATCCAGGCTTTATCTTACAAACAAGACCCACATCCCTGGGCTCCAAAGACAAGAGCAGTGTTGATACCATTTCAATGAGACACAAACATGGATCATTCCTTGTTTTCCAGTGGAGGAAACAAAACTGGAACTAAAAGGTAAGGAGAAAATCACTGGGAAATTCCCAACAGCAGGAGGCCTGGGAGATATCTGTGCCTGCTGAAGGTGTGAGGCTTGAGTGCACTCTTTGTAAACCAAGTTCCTCCCAGAGCCTTTTATCCAAACCGCACCTTAAAGCAGCAGGTGTTGGAGCCTTTCCTAAATG
Organism: Rhipidura dahli; assembly: GCA_013399225.1. Lineage (NCBI taxonomy): Eukaryota > Metazoa > Chordata > Aves > Passeriformes > Rhipiduridae > Rhipidura > Rhipidura dahli. The sequence goes on along the minus strand of VXAC01008199.1, from coordinate 465,454 downwards.
TGTTACAGATATTTATAAAAGCAAATGCAATGGGAGATTCCCACGTCACTTTAGAGTGGTCAGAAAAGACGACTGGGCTTTGCCATGAACTGAGTCAGAAACAGAACGTTTTCATGACTCAGAGCAGTTATTCCTGGGAGACAACGTCTGCTGCCAGGGGGGTTAAATCCAAACAGGTTTTTTGTGATACACGTTTTGTTGCCACTTAGAAAACTGCAGAGGTGACAAGGAACAGACAGCAAATACAGAAAGCAACAGTTGGGATATCAGGCAGCACAGGAAAGCTAAGACAACACACAACAATTTGACTTGTATGCTTATTCCATCCCAAACTGGGCCTTCTGCCTATTTAAATATGTAGCACCCATGGCGCCCTTCCCTGAGAATCAGCACCCGGACCAATCTTTCCAGATAAATCATGGCCTGCCTCGTTTGTACATCGTTTAGTCTCAGATACTTCAGGGGAAATTGCAGAAGTCGAGCCAGCCTGCCAGGTGACAGCTTGCCAGGGAAAATAATTGGCATCGTGCTCGGAGGTGCGCGTCGCCGGCTCCTCCATCATGTGCTAACAGGGAAGGCTAAAACCCAGTCAGCCTCACTCTGCCAGGCCTCCAGGTCAGAACAGTCCCATTCCTACAGAAACAAGAGATCTGGAGGCGAATGCTGTGCATTACAGTTATGATGATAAAAAATGTTTGTGGTGATTTATGGGAGGTGTGGAAAAGGCTGACTCTCAGTGCCAGCGTTCAGCTGTTTCCTCCTGGAGCTGGCAAAGGGCTTCAAGGCACACAGAAAGTGTAGGGAGAAGTAAAGAGCTCTGTATTTGCAGATCTGAAAGTGCAGGTTGCCCAGAGCAGCTGTGGCTGCCCCTGGATCCCTGGAAGTGTCCAAGGCCAGGTTGGATGGGGTTTGGAGCAGCCTGGAACAGTGAAAGGTGTCCCTGCCATGGCACGGGGTGGGACTCGATGGGATTTAAAGTCCCTTTCAACCCAAACCATTCCATGATTCTGTGGCAAGAACGATGCAAAAGTTAGCATAAAGTGTGACTTAATATAAAAGAATTCCCCCAAATTTTCACAATGTTTTAAAAATATCACCTGTGTGCTACACTGCCCATCACTCAGTTTTCAAAACATTTCCCAGGATTCCAAAGCAAACACTAAACTGCAGGTAAATAATAAAAAAATATCTGTTTTTTCTCCTTCCATGCAACAGATTGCACAATTTGTTTCCCATTTTGCACTAAGTAGTTGAGACTCAACAGCGACAAAATCATAAGAAGCACAATTAGCAAGCAGGTTGTGCAGAGCTAACTTTGTGTCATCTTCGTGAGCTGGATTTACAAATGACTTGCAGGAAACTCATTGCTAAGGGTGCAAAGGAGAGAAAATTCCGAACCAGCCTTAGCTGGAAAGAAGAATCCCAATGATTCAGCTCCAAGGCAGTTGGAAGGGGAAGAGCAGCAAAGGGGGTGCTCAGCAGAGCGATCAATGGCTACTTGGACAGGGAGATTAGGCCGATTTCCCAGAAGGTGTTAGACAGAGGCAAGAACTGCCAAATTCCTCTCGTTTGTCTCTCATCTCCCCATGGAGAGACCTCCCCGTTCATCCCACGGCAGCTCAGTTTCCCTGGGAGCCTTTGGTCGGCATCCCCAGCCAGTGCTTTTGGAAAGGCAGCTGCATTTCTTTGTCCTCAGACCTGGTGACAGCTCTGAGGAAGCACAGTGTGGTTGGAAAGAAGGGCTCATCTTCCAAACAGGAGCTTGGCATCTTGCTCCAGCTTCTCCGTGGTGATACAGATGCAAAATACTCATCCAGCTTTCCTATTCCGGCCTCATCTCCTCCAGCTGTTCCTTTTGTGTCTCTATTACTCATCATCCAGACTCCATGGCCAGATTTTTGCACCTGGTGTGCTTGTGAAAGAATTTCTTGGTTCTCCTGCCATGCTCAAATTGTTCTCCCAGCCCTCTCCTGGCCCCATACGGTTTAATCTTCCACATACTGTTCTTTTCCTTTTTCTTCTCTTGGACACAGCCACAGCTTTCTGCAGCCCTCTTGAAGTTCTAGCAACCAGCCATTCCCTGCTTCCAGGCAGGGAGGGTTCCTTCTGGATTCTCTAATCTCTCTTTCGACAGTCAGAGTGTCCAGAATATCCCATAGGACAAATCATATCCCTGCCATCCACAAGTATTCAAATTGAGAGTTGTTCCTGACTCACTTAAAATCAAAAGTTGTTCCCTTTTATTAAGTTCATGGAACCCCATAAAGGTTACGGTTGGAAAAGCCCTCTAAGATCAACAAGTCCAGCTGTCAACCAGCACCATCATGGTCACCACTAACCCATGTCCTCAACTGACACATCCATAGGTTTTTTTGAACATTTCCAGGGATGGGGACTCCACCACTTCCATGAGCAGCTCCTTCCAACACTTGACAGTGTCTTGGGTTACAGTGTAAGATGTAAAAAAGGTGTGGATTCTATCACCATCTCCACAAGCTGTTAAAGCAGGTGGGGCAGGGTTCCTTATCTCCTTCATGACTCATCCCTGATAACTCCCTCTGGGGCTTGTCTCTGTTAATGGGCCATCCAGGGACAGGATTCCCTATCTCCTTCCTGACTCATAAAATTACATCACCCCACTGTGAGGTGCTCCGCCCAGAGGGAGGAACCAAGCATTCCCACCTGGATATAATCTGAGGTTTGGAACACCATGGGGGCACTGCCCACTGGATTCCCAGAGGACAAGAGCTCCACAATCACCACTGGACCTCCAGAGAAGGCCCAGACTCCACTACAGGATCACTGCTTAGACAGAACCACATCCATCCCTCCACCAGGGCTGCAGCCACCATTTAATCAGACTGCTGCCACCACCCTGCCCAGCAGGGTGTCAGGCTGTATCCTGACTCTGGCAGGTTAAGCCAGTGTTCCTGTATTACTGCCTTTATCTTAATTCTCCTGTTCAATTGTAATTCTGACTTGGAATCCCCCCCTGGTTTGCTTTCAAGCTAGTACAGACAGCAAGGAAGGAAACGTGCATTCAGATTATAGACAGTGTTTTTCAGGTACTTTAATGGGAAACCCATTCCAAGTCCACACTGTCCAGTTTGTATTCCTGAACATCACAGAGACCATACAAAACCTGCATTTAGGTCAAGAGCTCAGTGAATTCCAGAGTGTAGGAAACCTTTGTGCATTTGCAGGATGTTTTTCCTTAGTACCGAATTGCTGGTTTCTGATGGACAGTGTATGAGCACAAATAAGAAATAAACATGGATTTAAAACTTCTTTTTGCCCTGCTGTCCATACCTGAAGTTCACAGAACCAAATTTAACCAACCAAGACTAAAATCTCAACCAAGGGGCAGGTTTTTTATAGAAAAGATCCTCTCATTTTTGGGATCTCCCATTTCCAGCATGTTCCCATTTCTATTTATCCACAGAAATTGGGTAACAGGTACAGCTCCAGGATATTTCCAAAATTCCTACCAAAACTGCTTGCCGATAACTCCTTGCAGCTGTTGATGAGCAGAAACTTGTGGAGCAAAGCTGAGTTTTGCTGTCTCACCCAGCCACAATCCTTCATTTCCACCCCTAAACTGAATAAAGGATCTCCATGACTGAAAGCAGCAGCTTAGAAACTCTACATTCAAACTGTTCTCATAAAGCACAATTAACATTAGGAAACTTTTTAGATACAGAGGTTTTACAGCTTTTTTTTTTTTTCAATTATAAAATTAAAGTCAAATTGCAACACCAAGGCAATTTAGGGAAATAGCTGAAATAATATCAGGGCTTCATTGCCTGAGAATTTAAATGAGGCATTAATTAGTCCAAGACAATATTGAAAAATAGAACCATCTTGTACCTTACTCAAAATGATCAGCACCATCCACAGGAGCCAAATCTCAGCATCATTAAATAAGTCTTCACAAACTAATTAAAATACTTGAAATGTGCAAAGGCAAAGAATTCTGCCTTTTTAATATTTCTAAGCCCACAAAAAGTCCAGGACTAAGTAATAAGAAATAGTTTTGTAGCTGTTGATACAGACATTTCTCCTGAAAATTCTTCTGCTTCTACTTGTTTGGAATGGATGTCACTGCCGCAGCCCCTGAGCAGAGCCATCTTCCTGCCCAAATCTGCCTTTTATTTTTCCCTTTTTCATTCTGCCAAGTAATGCCTTGCTCTCTATAAATCCTGTTCAACAACTGTGCCAAGGATACAACCACTGTTTCTATCAGCTGAAACTCAAATTTGGCCAGGCAAAGTTGCCAAAGCAATGGAAGATGTGGGAAGCCCTGGCTAGAGCAGTGAGAAGAGCCGTTCTGTGTGTACTTAAACCTTCATAGCAGTGGTATCTCAAATTTCATCACTTTTTGTAAGGAACTCTAATATTTAGCTAGAAAACCTTTAGCTCCAGGATATATTTTACTACTTTTCAGAAAGTTTTTTACTTGTGCATAGAAATTAAGGTCACTTCAAAACCTGGATAGTTCTGTTGGAGACATAAAAGTGAAATGATTCAAAAAAAAACCCCAAGGAATACTACTGTTGGATATTTGGGGAAAATAATATTTTGCTGTTCTGTACTTTCCTGTCAGAGCTTATCAGAGCAGCAAAAGCCTTTTCTTCTTTAATATTTTGATATCTTTATCCTGTTTGCACGTCCCTAGGATTAATTAAATGCAGAGCTGCCGAAGTGGTGGAGTGTTTTGATGCACAGATTCGTCCTGTTCTTTTCCAGTTGGTCTCTACCCAAGTATCCCAATGAAGGAACTTCCAGACTATATGGAAAAAGAGGAGGGGAGGAATGCACTGGCACAGTGATAGAGCTGACAAAAAGCCAGTCTTCCTGGTTAAACTGCTCATCATACTCTCATTGATAGCCTCTAAAACAACCTGAGGTGTTTATTAATCAGAGAGTGCTGGAAGAGACAAAGTTCAGACGTGTGGCCCAGGCAGGTGAGAAATGACAAGCACAGAAAATTCCACAAAGACGTGTCCTTAAAGAGCTGAGTAGCACAAATCACCACCTGAGCAGCACATTAATCCCCATCTCCTGCAGACTCAAGGCTGACACATGAAGATCTCTCTCCCAAGCTGATTATCTGTATTTCCTTCCCACCCTGACTCCAGCTCATCTTCTCACCCTCGCTGCTAATTGGTTTTCATGCCCAAAACACATCAGCAGAGCCACTGCTCCTCATCTTAGCCCAGTCCTTGTCACCTCCACATGTCAAGTGCAGGCAGCTAATTCTCATCAATCCACTTCTCGCTCCCCAGCAGCTTCTTTCCTGTGACCTTTTTGTCACCAAAACTGCATGAATAAAAGAAACTCTCCACACCATCTTTTAAGTGTTAGAGAATCAGGCATTACTTAATTCTGGCCAGGATGTGCCGTGGAAATCATCCCATCCACACACAGCCAAGGTGTGCAGTACAAATTATTCCATCACACATCATTCTTTACCAGACTTTCCCCCATATATATACATAAAAAACCCAAAGAAATTCTCATTCATTGGTTCTATGTTGCACAATTCTTCACATTCGATTTCCTACTGGTTACCGATCCCTTCACCTCTGATGCTCAATTTAGTCCTCATTCTTTGGTTCTCTTATCAATCTTTTCCCAGACCAGGGGGTGATAACTGTTTATGTCCTTTTATCTCCTCTGTATCTTCTCCCTACTCCCAGCCTGGAGAGGTTAAACTCTCAGAGTCTGGGAATCTTCTTGTTGTGGGTTGAGGCCCAGCAGGCCTCACCCAGCAAAACTCAAACTCTCAGAGTCTTTTGAAGAAAAACTTCAATTCCCCTTCCCATTTAGCAAAGATGAACAAACCCGTGACTAAAGTTACTAAAAAAAAAAATTCTCAAACTTACAGCCCACTGCAAGGTGTGTCAAAAAGATCTCAGGCAGCTGGGGCCGAGTGTTTTCCAAACCAGTGCTTCCCAAAAGTTGGCTGGGAGTGTTGGTGCTGTGCTGTGCCACTGCAGTATGGTGACATTTGTAGATGCAAAAAGGGCTTCAACAGTGAATTCCTTCAGCTCTCTAGCATTTTGTGAGAGCTCTGTCTTTCCCATGTAAGTTAACCAAAACAAAGTTACCAGTTTTTATCAATATCCACACCTGCACTTGTTTTTGCTGGATTGTTATGGCTTCAACCAGAAAAACACTTGGGAACAGACGTGTTAGAGTTGGGCCAACCCCCTGGAGGGGTGGATGGCCAGAGGACCAATTACTTTATGCCATTTACCTCACTTTTTGTGAACTAACATATAAAAGCCACATTTAAAAAGCCATTAAACCGGCCTTACCACCATTCCTACTGACTCTGGACTCCACGAGGTTTTTCTACGTGACCGCGTTACAACAGCGACAGACATTGTTGTGAAACACAGCAAAATGTGGCTGTACAGAATGTCTGGTGCTGCCAGGATAATGTTCCACCATTCATTGCTTTGTCCTGCAGGATGCAGCTCGAGGGTGGGGTCACTTTTATCCCTGCACACACAGTTATTCAGTTATTGTCCTGCCTGGCCTTTCTTTAAATTCTGGAGCATTCTCTTGCACACTACTGGATTTATGAGGATAACATCTTCCTGCACAGATCATTGGAAACTCATCCTGAGAGCTCAGCTCATCTATGTGATTTTAAACGTGCTCACACTGATATTTGCTATTTGTAGCCTGGCAATTAAAAATTCAACAGGAAATTTATGCACTTTGAAACCAGGCGTGGTGTCAAGTCTTTCAGGCAGAGGCATCCCTGGTGAGGTGGTGTTCTACCACCACTAAATGTGTCCCACTTTAACCCAAATAAATCCTTCATCATTTCATTACTCTACTTTTTATCTTGCTCTACTTTGCAATGGTTCAGTCCTTGATTCTTTCCCAGATGAATTCCTAATCACTGCCACAGCTTTCCCACAGCATCCCACCTGTACAGGCATCAAGCTTTGAGTAATTCCCTGCTTTAATCCCAATCTTCCACTGAACACATCCCCTCCTTTTTCAAATTTCAATCATCTCTCAGATTCTACTGCTGACAACGTGTTCCTCGCCTTACAGCACAAAAGGGAAATTTCAGCTCTAGCTGGAGGATGCTCGGTGAGGCTTCAGAACATGTCATTGCTACAATTACCTGCATCAATTGTTCTATTAAAACATGAGAACAGCTCTCAGAGGAGAGCTCTGCTGAGCCCTTCTGTGTCTTTGCCCAGGGAAGAGAGTGAGAGCAGGGAAGCACACAGTGCTTCCTGCTAGGAATAATCTCCAGCACCTTGCTAAGGCGGCTTCCAAAAGCTGAGATGATGTTCTCGTGGTTACTGGCCCATGATGGATTTTCCCCTCATGACTCCAGCCAGGAACCTTCTGAAGTCCAGTCTGAATGACACCTTACAAGGCAAGGAGCTCTGCCAAGTAACCATACACATGGAAGGGATGACTCCTCTCCTCTCCTCTCCTCTCCTCTCCTCTCCTCTCCTNNNNTCCCCTCCCCTCCCCTTCCCCAACTCCTGTATTCAGGATTTTACTCTTTTCTGTCATACAGAATCCATTTTTCACCTCTCCAGCCTCTGCTGTCATTCCTTGTAAGCCCTTCTACCCCCTCTGATCATCTTTGCTGCCCTGGCTCTCCACCTTCAGCCAGGAACAGCTGAACTTCAGTCACCAAGGAACCCCCTTTGAGGGACTCACCTGCACCATGTGCACCTCTGACTGACATCACACTTTGCATTTCAAAATCTGTGCAGTTTCCAGCAGCTCCCACTTTTAGTTTTACTTCTTTGAGTATCTAAGGACATTTAGCCATAGTTTTTAGCTAAAACAAAAATACCCATCTTAATCACTGTTTGACCTGCACTGAACAACACAGCATCAGGCATTTCCTCACAGAGGCATCCAGGACCCAAAGCTCCTTCGATCCCTATTGTAAAAGATTTAGCATTGACAACAAACTCCTGAGGACCATGAAATCCCATGGGAATACCCAGGCAATGATTCCAGTTCTCCATTTCTGCCTTTTGACACCTGCTTTGTGTCCTGCAGAGCCCAAGTGCCCCATGTCCTCTCCCTGCAGCCCACAGCAGCAGGGCACTCCTCTGAAAGTCCCAGATCCTGGGCTCCTTTCTCCAGTGGTTGAGAGCATTGCTTCCCAAGGCTCTCATCAGTGCAAACAACTTCTGTTCCTGCCTAACTTTGTTCTGCTTTGTTAATGAAAGCAAAAGGCTGCAGCTGGACACCCACCCCGTGTATCCCATGCCAGTGCCGGGCTGCATTCCTGCTGTCCCTGGAACATCTGCCTCTTCTTGGTCAAGGAGTTCAACCACCTCTCAACACCAAATGTTTTCCATCTCCAGCTCCTTTACCCACACCTGTTTTCTCAATTTCCTTGAGAAAAGCAGGGAGGGCCTGACCTTCTCTGGAGCCAAGAGATCAGCAGGAGCGAGTTCTCGGAATGAATATTCATAGGTTGGATCTGCTCTGCTGATCATCGTGATCCATCACCCTGCTACTGCCTTGGAGCTAGATTTTAATTAACTGCTTCAAAATGTATTTTTTCCTTCCACTGTTTCCTGTTTTCTTTGCTACACTTTCCCCATTTGTCGGGACATCTGTCTGTGCCTCGTTTGTATTTTTGTCTTTCTCCAAAATTAATACTTCTACATCAGAAATCAATGGTTGGAAAGGAACTTAAATCTCACTCCAAATAAATAAAATACCACTTAAATAAGACAGAAAATGTGCTTTAAAAATTGTGACTCTTTCTCTTAAAATAGAAGTTACCTACCCTAACAACCAGCCCTGGAACAAATGTAACCCTTGCTATTATTTCAGTGCTCAGTATTTAGCTAGGGGAGGTTCTGATTGGATATTAGAATATATTTTTTTTCCCCCTGGAAAAGTGATCAGACACTGGAATAAGTCTCCTGGGGAGGTGGTGGAGTCACCCCCTCTGGAAGAGTTCAGGAGGCATCTGGAGGTGGCCCTTGGGGCTGTGGTTGTGGTGGTGCTGGGGGAGTGGTTGGACTTGACAATCCTGGAGCTCTCTCCCAACCTTGACGATTCTGTGATTTGCTGCAGCCTTGTCAGGGCATCCAGTTCCAAGGAGAAAAAAGCTTCAGGAGAGGAATTCCTTTGTAAAGCCAGTTCCAGGGTCACAAGCTGTCTAGAACAGTCCTTTGGAATGTGCACCATTCCACACCCCTTTGGGGGATCAAGCTGTGCAAGGACATTTTGCTCCCACTCCCAGTAGCGGGGTAAACTAGGAATGTGCCTGGCAAAGATGGGCCTATCCCCCATTAAAGGACTTTAAACCCCTCCTCGTGCTCTTTTTTTGTTGTTGTTGTTGTCAAACAGAAGAAATTCAGCACTGAATCAATGGGAGGCTCTCCTTACAGAATAAAAACCAGTCCCTGTGTTACCCATTAGCGGGGGCAGTGCTTGGCCATTAAGCCTCTTCCCAGAAGCAGAGTACTGAAGCACCTCGTGGTTTGGACATAATTGTGGCACTGCTGTGAAATCCTGATGTGCTCCAATTAAAACAGAATTCCAGACATGAACCCTTCCATCTGACAGCCCAAACACCTGAGAAAGAAACCTCAGCACTCTCATGCTTTGCTTTCTGGGGGGTCAAAAGCCCAAAGAGGGATGTGGAAGCTCTTCAAAGACTGGGGGGTGGGAAGAGCTGTGGGATTTAAAGCTGTGTTTGCCAGGTTTCCTGATCCCACTGTGGAGTTGAGGGGAGGCAGACACACACTTGGGGAGGAATGAGAGGTTGTGGGGTGCTGCTGATTAACGGGACTTCCTCTGCTGCTGTAAATCCTCCCATCTTTTGCCACAACTCACACCAGTTCCTCCATCTCTCCACCTGTTGTCACAGGTCATGGCCACTTGGGAAGATGGGAAGTAAAGGTGAGGGAAAGATGCATCCCCCACAGTGCTGCTCCCTGCCTGGACCCCACTTCTGAAAGGGTTTTATCAAGTCTCTGGTTTTGAAGGAAATAGAGACAAGGTGACAATGACTCTTAACCCTATGAAAGGCAAAATATGGTCATAACAAGGCAAAAAATTACTGGAATTCTCTAAGAAGACCTGCAGCTGGATTTTATCTTGATTCAATGACAGACAGCCAAAATTAAGACTAAAAGGAGGGAGAACTTGGGAATCTGAGGCAAAACTTGCAGCACAAAACCCACCAGAACACTACAAAATATAAACCCCACCAGGACAATAAAGCAGCAGGAAGCCAGTGCAGTCTCAAAGATGACAGCCAGCAGGAAAAAAAGTTTATATTTCTCATTTGCATCTGGAGAGTTTGGGATTAAATTTCCTTCCAGTACCTGAAAGAAATCTTGCCAGTATTTGAAGGGGGGAAGCCACAGAGGGACTTTTCATCAGGAACTGGAGGACTGGGACAAGGAGGGATGGCTTCAAACTGAAAGTGCAGAAATTTAAGAGACATATTGGGCAGGAATTGTTCCCTGGCAGGGTGGGCAGGCCCTGGCACAGGGTGCCCAGAGCAGCTGGGGCTGCCTCTGGATCCCTGGCAGTGGCCAAGGCCAGGCTGGACACTGGGGCTGGGAGCAGCCTGGGACAGTGGGAGGTGTCCCTGGATGGGCTTTAAGGTCCCTCCCAACCCAAATCATCCTGGTGATGCCTTGAGAGGCCTCCTAGAACCAGAGCCCAGCCAGGAGTAAAGGGAAGAAAGGTGGGGATTTATTGGAAAGGCCTCCAAAGGTACCCCTGGGGAGCCAGAGGTGCTGCCCAGATGGGCCCCGAGATGGACCCTGAGAGGCCACGAGTTCTTCCCACTTTTCTAGCTTTGGTTCATTTGCATCTCAGGGTTCATTCTCCAATTAAAGCTGCAGTTAATGATGGAATTGCCCTCAGCTTGCCCCCCTCTCAGAGGCTTTTGGTTGATGCTTTTTGGGCCCAGTTTGGGCTGGGTGTCCTTGGAGAGCAGCCCCGGAGAGGCTTTGTTGTGTGTGCCCAGCACAGAGAGCAGCACTGAACAGGGAACAGGAAACTCCAGAGTTACACACTGGGCACTGCAGGGCTTGGAAAATAGAAAAGTTCAAACCTGAGGCATCACTGGGACTCCGTGAGTCTACGGAAAACCATTGCTGAGGCAAAGATCTGGGCAACCACCAAGAAAATAGGAATCTATTTTTCACTATTCAGAATTATGTGCAGAAGGGTCACAATGTTTTTAACCACTCACTAATGCTCAGTTCCATTCACCAAACCAGCACGAAGCTGCCAGTCCCCCAGGAAGTGAAATAAGAAGGATTTTCCTGATGCCTCTTTCCCTTCGAGTCCAAGGGGAAGCTTCTGGGTCTCTCCAGCACTTCTCAAGGTATTTTCAGAAGCCTTGGGCTCAATTATTTATATTATTTTTTCCTTTGTGTGGTAAGGATGAGGTGGTAGAACAGATCCAGTCATTCCTTGCTCTGCTTGCATTTCCTGTGCAATGTAAACACAGAAATCCATGAGCTGCAGACTCTCGGTGACTAAAACTGCCTTAAGCCAGGGGAAAATCACAAGGAACACAAGTATTTTAAAAAAGATGTCTCTGTCACCACCAAACCTGGGATTTGCCTTTCTCACAGGATACCTGTCTTGGTTCTCAAACCAGCTGCAGCCTCCCTGGCTTTGATTCCAGCTTCAAAGAGAAATTTGGTATTTATTCTCTGAGGAAGGAAAGCTCTGATTCGTGCCTCTTTGATGTCTTGTTTCATATCTAAGAAAAAAATAAGCAACATCCCACCAACCCAACGTTATAGGGGCAAGATTAACTAATAGCAGCAGCAGTGATTTATTTACCAAAAGAAAAGAGTTTATGAGCAATGTTGGAGCTGCACTGAGCATGACTGTGGGTAAGGCACTGTCAAATTAAATTAAATTAATCAAATTAAATATCAAAGAGAGCACTTGGGGTGTTTTTTTTTTAGTGGAAGGGTTTGGTAGCTTGGCACTTCTTTCATTCATAGAGAGCTTCAAAATAGGAACCTTACTCGGTGCAGGCCCAACCTTTGGTCTCAGCAAGAGGCAGACAGTGGGAAATGAAGAAATGAAGGGTTAATTTGACTATGAAAGGTTCCTGGCACCAAGGTACAATTTCAAAACTGAGATTAGGAAGGAATCCCCACATTTAGATCTAAAAGAGAAAACACTAAATTTAATTTTATTTTATTTTTATTCCCCCACCTAACTTCCAATGGTTGGATTAAAATAGCCAGGTTTTTACAGTAGGGAGGGCTGAGAAGAGGTTGTTTAATTTGTTAAAATATAGCCCATATCCCATCTAACCCTGAGGAAAATATTTGGAAAAATTATTCCACAGGCACAAAATCTTCCCCTACATCTCTCATAACCCCTTGTGCTGCCTTCAGCTTTTTTTGTTCCTTTCCCCTTGTTTTAAAGGAACGCAAACAATGCAAAAAAGCAACTAAGAAGAAAAGAAATAAATTGAAAGTTGCCCTCTAAAACCCCTGCCTGCCTTGTAATAATTACTGAGACAAATGTTCTCCTGAGGAGAAATGGAGAGGTGCTTTCACAGCCGTCACAAACCATACACTTCTGTGGCTCACAGGTGCAAAAATGAATAGACTGAATCCATATTAAATTCTCCTGACAGTGAATTGTGCAGTACAGAACCCCAGTCACAGCTTTTTGAGTTCTTTATTAAACTGAGGGAGGCAAAAGCTTCACTCCAAGGGCTGTTCTGAAAGCATCTATTTGCTTGTAGCTCTTTTTCCCCCCCCCTTTCTTTTTCTTTGGCCAAGTCCTCCATGCTCCTGCACAAATTAAATCATTTAACTTTTTTTATTGTTTTAATCATCCCGGGGATCTGGAGGATTGGTACAAGGAAGAATGGAATCAAACTGAAAGAGGGGAAATTTGGATGGGATCTTGGGCAGGAATGGTTCCCTGGGAGGGTGGGCAGGCCCTGGCACAGGGTGCCCAGAGCAGCTGGGGCTGCCCCTGGATCCCTGGCAGTGCCCAAGGCCAGGCTGGACACTGGGGCTGGGAGCAGCCTGGGACAGTGGGAGGTGTCCCTGCCCATGGCAGGGGTGGCACTGGATGGGCCTTGATGTCCCTTCCAACCCAAACCATCCAGAATTCCATGGTTTAAAATCCTTTCTCTCCTCAAGCAGCTGGCACCACCCCGGGGTTGGTGTCTGGTGCCACCTCCCAGCCCTGCTCAGGACAGACCATTTGCAGTGTCACAATGTCACTGCCTCACTGCACTGAGAAAATCTGACAGAGATCATTCCTGAACCAACACCCAAGATGGGCTCGTTATGCCCTGGCTTTGTTTATCCTGGTAATTAAAGCAGCTACAGACATCCAGCAGCCCAAACCCAGCAATGAACATGAAGCCAAGAGCCAAACTCCCCTGCTGATGCTGCTGCCTTTGATCTCCCCTCACAGCAATGGCTTTTCCAGCTTCATCCCAAGAAAACTTCCCAGACTCTGATCTGATGACAGACTGAGCCAATGACACTCGAGCTTCTTTCAGATCCTGCTGCCTGCAAAATCAGAATGCTTCAAGGCTCCTTAAGATTCACCCCCAAGTATATTCAGGTTTAAATTCCTTTTGACTCTGCTGGAGAAATGGAAGTAGGGATAGTTTTATTGCTAGGACACCGCAGGAGAGCTGGAGAACAAGAGCTGGCAGACCAGCAAGCTGGCTCAGCTTTTTTATCCCTATTCCCATCTTCCCTTGGCTCATCCACCTGCAGGGGCTCCCCTGTTTATTCACACTGAGTGTATAAACTCTAAGCAGCACCACAAATTGAAATGGGAAGGGTGATCATCTCCACAGTGCTCTGAATTTCTCCTGTCCATTTTTCAAGCTTCTCCTTAAAAACCTCTTTTTGCTATTTCTCTGCTTAAACTCGAGATTCCAAAATTCAGAGGGGGGAAAAAAAGAAGCCAGTGAAGGAGTGTTTTGTGTCTCAGCTCCCAAACCACCCAGCAAGGGACAGAGAAAAAAGTGTCCTCTACCTTGGTCCTTGTCTGGCCCATCCCTGTCCCTCAATTTGGGACAGTCTGCAGCAAACAGGGCTCTGTGTGCTTGGGCATCGTTCCTCTTGGAGAGCCAAATCAAGTGCAGGAAAAGCCTTTTGCTATTCCAATTCCCTGAACATCTTCTCTTCACAGAATGCCAAAGTGATTTGGGTTGGAAGGGACCTCAAAGCCCATCCAGTGGGCAGGGACATCTCCCACTGTCCCAGGATGCTCCAAGCCCCAATGTCCAGCCTGGCCTTGGGCATTGCCAGGGATGGGGAATCCACAGTTTTTCTGGGTGAGTATCTCAATTTTCCCCAGTTTCCCAGCAACACAAAGAGAATTCTGCACTCAGCTCTGCAGGCCCTGGAGGAAATTCAAAGACCCTGTCAGCTGGGGAGGACATTATTCTTGATATTGCAGAAGTGCAGCAGGAAAGTCAAACAAACTCCCTCAAAAAAAGGCTGCTGTGGAAAGATTTTGGGGTAACAGCAGCCCTGGAGAGATTTCTGGGACAAAACCAACCCTGATTCCCTGCTGGAAGTGCACCCAGGGCTGGACAGGGAGGTGAGCTGGAGGAGCTTGGCTGCCAAGGAGCCACAGGCAGGACCAGATTTGGGATGAACTCAGGCTGCCACTGCTCCACTTGCCAGTCCCTGTTCCTGTCAGTCCATTCCCATTCAGTCACGCCCCAGGATCCATGTGGATGTGAGGCAGTGCTGGAGGAGCCCTGCTCTGTGCCTGATGAGACAGAGGAGACACCCCTGTGTGCCCTGCTAGTGCCTCAGCCTGGCTCCACACACCCCCAGCCAGCTGCTCCTGCAGACCCAGGCAGCCCCTTCTCACTCCAGGGATGCACTCCTCCCATTTCTACTCACACAGAGCCTTAATTCCACTTTGCTCTTCATCTCCTGATCCCAACAAGCTGTCCTCGTGTCTGCCCTGTCCCCAGCTGGGTGGGCCTTCACTCCCTGTTCCTGCTGGGGCTCCTCTGCAAGTGAGCACCTCCAGCTCACCTCCCTGGCCAGCCCTGGGTGCATTTCCAGCAGGGCCTCAGGGCTCTTGGTTCCCCAAAATCTTTCCACAGCAGCCTCTGGGGGAGCCTGTTTGACTTTCCTGCTGCACTTCTGCAATATCAAGAATAATGTCCTCCCCAGCTGACAGGGTCTTTGAATTTCCTCCAGGGCCTGCAGAGCTGAGTGCAGAATTCTCTTTGTGTTGCTGGGAAACTGGGGAAAATTGGGAAACCTGCCCAGAGAGGTAAGGACTCCCCATCCCTGGCAGTGTCCAAGGCCAGGCTGGACATTGGGGCTTGGAACATCCTGGGACAGTGGGAGGTGTCCCTGCCCATGGCAGGGGTGGGAATAAGATGGGATTTGAGGTCCCTTCCAAGAGCAGCAGAACAGCTTGAGGAACAATCAGCCTTTTCATCCCAATTGTCTTTGCTACTCCAGCACTTTGTAAAATCCCAGCACTCAGAGTGTGGCACTGCCACCACCTTTCATTTCTATACCATTTCATAAGGAAGGGTTGCTCAGAATCTTTTTCAGGTCGTGTAAGGAAATTACTGTGGCTGCTTTATACGATGAAACTGCATGCTGGGATTTCTGAACCCTCTGGAATGTTCCTAAAACATTAAAAAAAAAAAAAAAAAAAAACAAAAAACCAACCCACTATTAGTGGACAACACCAGTTTCTGCCACATCACACTTCCAAGGTTATGTTGCCCCCTGGGGATGACCTGGAGTTATCAGTGTGTGTCCAGGTGATTTTCTTGGGCTAGCACACCCTGACACTTCCAAATCAAGGGACAGAAGCACAGCAGCAGGTGGCTGCACCCCTCCTGTGGTACCTGCTCCACCTCACAGCCGTTGGGAGAAATGACTTGGAAGAGTTACAAAAATATCCAGCCCCAAACTGAAATGCAGATCTCGGGCAGCTCAGCACAGCCTGGGATTTCAGCACTTTCCCAGCTGATGTTGGCCTGAACCTGAAAAAAAGGGTTGCAGAAAGAATTGTCCAAGTAAATTTCAGATCTGGGAACATCTGTGGTGTTTTCATCCTTGAGATGAAATAATCCAAGACAACCTCAACCATTTCATCCCACTGTCCCTCATTCCCTGCCCAGCCCCTCCAGAGCTGGGAACAAAGAATAGGAGCAAGGCACAAGTCTGTACAGTCCCCAGACTGGCCAAAATCCAGCTGGATTTGTTTCTGAGCTCCACAGGAGTTGGAATGTCACCTTGCTGGTGAGCACGGGGCCTCTCTGCAGAAAGCAGCTCTGAATCTGGGATGCAGCGAGGCTGCCTGGGCTCTCCGGGGGCTCTGGAGACATCCGGGCCAAGGAGGTGCAGGATACTCTCCTCTGCCCTTGGAATGTGCTCAAGGAGCTGGGACAATATTCTGTTTGCAAGCTGTCATGTGCTGTTTTGGTGTGAATTATGCTAAATCCAGATGGGCAACTAAACCTGGCTTAACATCCAGAGAGTGAGGCCAGGACTTGGCAGAGATGCTGCTAAACTGACCTGGAGATACAGCCCTGCCAGGGAACCCCTTCAGACTACTCAGTTCCCTTCCCACTTTCACACAGGCAGGTTTTTCCCCTCGGGGTGTGTGAAGGTTCATCCCCTGGGGTTTGGGGATGTCCCCCAGGCACCTCGAGGTGAAGAGGAAGAGATCTGCCCACGGGCATTGGTCTGGGTGAGTTACATCAGTCTCTACTTGATCATTGTTCCTTTTCCTGGGCTTTAATATAATTGCTTCCAGAGGAGAGAACACTTCAAGGTTCCCGAATTCCAGGAAGTACTCCATTCCAGTTTGGAAATCTCCGAATTGTTAGTGACCTTAAAAGTTTCCACTGCTGCAAGTGCAGAGGGACAGTTTCCTTTGGGAATCACAGCCAAGGCTCTGATGTGGCGGGGAGAGACCCCAGGGAGTGCTGCCTTCATGGGAGCCACAGGAAGGAGAGCCTAAACCAGGGAGCAGAAAAGCTGATATGGGAGAAAATCAACCTGGACAGAATTCTGTTCCCATTTAGATAAAAAAAAAAAAACTCCCCAAAAACCCTCTCTTTGATCCCAGACAAATCATTTCAGCCAATACTGGGCTGGGAGAAATTGCTAGTGCCTGAGTGGTTGGAGTAGCCTGAGGATGATCTTGGTCTCCATCCAGATAAACAATCCAGGAGCATTTTTAAGCAGCAATCACAGAGCACTGAGAGAAAAGCAGAGCTTTCAAACAGTAATAAAAGAGAAGGAGGTGGTTTGGGTCTAATCCCATTGTGGGCCAGCTCCAGGGCTGGGAGGGTTTTTTATTTCAGGCTGTGCTGCCGAGAACAGAGAGCCCAAGCCCATGTCCCTGTCCCCACCTTTCCCACCTAGCCCAGGCTTCTGTGGTTCCTGCCCACCTCAGGGCCACCAGCCCTCCCCTCCCCTGCAGATCCTCTGCTGCTCAGCCCGAATAACCTCAGCTGAGATGTGGCAAATTGCATATTTATGCATTAATTACCGCCTTAAGCAGCAATTTACAAACCCAAACAAATTCTGCATCAATGGCCGAGCGAGCCAGGCACTGCAGGAGCCGGGCAGCTCTCTGCTTTCATCCTAACCAGAGGCTCAGGAAAGAATCACAGTTCCAAGAGACCCAGAATTAAGGAGAACTGTATTTCCCTACTGCCTTTTATTTCATGAATACATTTAAGGGAAATTAAGGCTCTCTCTGTGGTAAATCCTATTCGAGGGTATGTCAAGGAAGCGATAAATGAAGGTGCAGACACTCAGCAGCATCCTGAGGGACCTGTTAGTGCCTGTCCAGGTGGGCAGCAATGTCCTCCTCCATGTTTCTGGGTACTCTCTACCCATGGGAAGGCAGAAGAATTCCATGAGCTGAGTGCTCAGTGTAGAGGATCTGCTTTCAACCCACATCTGTTATATCTTTTAAGGAGAACTGATGCCTTAAGAGGCCTCCTAGAACCAGAGCCTAGACAGGTGTAAAGGGAATAAAGGTGGGGATTTATTGGAAAGGCCTCCAAAGGTACCCCTGGGGAGCCAGAGGTGCTGCCCAGATGGGCCCCGAGATGGACCCTGAGAGGCCACGAGTTCTTCCCACTTTTCTAGCTTTGGTTCATTTGCATCTCAGGGTTCATTCTCCAATTAAAGCTGCAGTTAATGATGGAATTGCCCTCAGCTTGCCCCCCTCTCAGAGGCTTTTGGTTGATACTTTTTGGGCCCAGTTTGGGCTGGGTGTCCTTGGAGAGCAGCCCCGGAGAGGCTTTGTTGTGTGTGCCCAGCACAGAGAGCAGCACTGAACAGGGAACAGGCAACTCCAGAGTTACACACTGGGCACTGCAGGGTTGGAAAAAATAGAAAAGTTCAAACCTGAGGCATCAGAACATCAGGGTTTACACCACCCTGTCACCACACAAAGGCGTGCAGAGAGAGAGCTGCACAGCAAAGCCACCTGTGGGTAGAATTAATGGGAAGAGCGATGTATTTGTGGGAAATGTATCCTGACTGGCACAACTGCCTGGGGAAAATGAGAGCAAAATGAGACCTGACTCTCTTCCCTGTAAAAGTCAGTTCTGATCCAAAAATCCAACAGCCTGCAAGGAACAGATTCTACACATTTTGTCCTACTCTGGGCTTAAAGCTGATGTGTTCCTGGCAGAGCCTTTCAGGCTGGTGCTGACACCTAAATTATCAACTTCTCAACATCTGCCCTCGGAATACCTGGCTCTGATAGCCTGGCAATAAAAACCCCGGACATTTCTCCCCAGATATTGGAGTGGTCATGATCTGGGTGAGGCAGAGGAATCCCAGCTGCCAGTGGGAAGCCCAAGAATGCAAACTGGGCTTGAGGCAATGTAAAGCACCACCAGCTGATCATCCCTGGCACATCCCAGTGCACAGGGACAGGCGGAGGAGCAGCCAAGGAGCTGAGAAGACAAAGCCAGTCAGGAGCTTCCAACAGCAGCTGCTGAGGACAAGAGCTGATGTCTGGGAAGACACTGGAGAAAAGAGTCATGGAATTGTAGAAACCTTCAGGTTGGAAAAGCCCTCCCAGCCCATGGAGTCCCAGCTGTGCCCAATGCCCACCTTGTCCCCAGCCCAGAGCTCTGAGTGCCACCTCCAGGCCTCCCTTGGACACCTCCAGGGATGGGCACCCCAAAGCTCCCTGGGCAGCCCCTGCCAAGGCCTGAGCACCCTTTCCATGGGGAAATTCCTGCTGCTGTCCAAGGAAGGAAAATCCTTTTCCCATCCTCCCAGAGGGTCTGTCACTCATGAGCACAGACCTCTGTCCCTGTACCTGCCTGCATCCTAAATGTATCCACCTGGCCTTTTCCATCCTGCTGGCACCTGTGGTTGTTTGGATTCATTCTCCCTGGGTATTTTACCCTTTTCTTACCCTCATTTCTGTGCTCACAACTCCTGCAAAGTGGCCAATGTTTCCACCCTCCCTTCTGTTTAAATCCCACAGACCTCACCATAACAGAACATTTTGCTCTAAGTAACAACTTGCAGTGGCTCATTTGTGCTTCAAGATTTTGAGACCAGACAAATTCTCCTGGGACACCCCAAATCCCCAATCAACTGGAAAATTAAGAAGAATGAAAAGCTGCAGATCAATGGAAATTCCTTTTCCTCCTCCATCATCCCCAGCTAAGTTTCAAACACAGCTGACAAATTCTGGGTGCTCTGGTGAGCAGAGCCAGCTCTGGTTACCTCTGTGCCTTTTCTTGTGTCACTGCACAGCTTGCAGGAACTTTAGGCAGAATCCTTTAGGGAGGATGATTTAGGAACAGATCCACTTTGGGGAGGAAGGGCCTAGTGCTGAGATACAATTCAACCAAAGCTTCAACCACAGAGCCTTAAAAATTATCTATTACTGTGTCTTGAACAGAGAAAACAAATTAATGGGCGTGCATGGGAGAGACAGATCATGGAGATAAGGATCATACAAAATAAATAAATCTACTGAAGCTACATAATTACTGCACTAAAGGTCTGGGATTGATCCTGTTCTCCTGGTGAGGATGGAGATACTGATGTGTGGACACTGAAAAGCTTTCAGTGGAGGAATCTTTCAGCTCTGTGTAGCATTTTGTGAGATCTCTCTCTTTCCCATGCAAGCTATCTAAAACAAAGTTATCACTCTGTAAATACTGGCACCTGCAGATTGTTTTGCTGGATTGTTCTGGCTCTAGCTAGCAAAACATTTGGGAATGGATATCTTAGAATTTGGCCAATCCCCTCAAGGGGTGAATGGCCCCAGGACCAATCACCTTATGCCATTTAACACACTTTTTGTGAACTAACATATAAAAGTCTTGGGAAAAAAACCATTAAATTGCCTGCTGCCATTGATACAAAACCCTGGACTTCATGTGGTTTTCTACCCATCTGCATTGTGACAGTGACACAATGTGGGAGAGGGCTCCAGTTCAGGTCACTTCTGAAGGACTGTCCTTCAGCTCTGCACTGCAGGGAGCTCTGGGAGCACGGGAACCTCACTCCTGGAGGATAAAACCATGAAATCCAGGAATGGGGTGCCTG
Source organism: Rhipidura dahli (assembly GCA_013399225.1). Classification (NCBI taxonomy): domain Eukaryota; kingdom Metazoa; phylum Chordata; class Aves; order Passeriformes; family Rhipiduridae; genus Rhipidura; species Rhipidura dahli. The sequence continues at coordinate 444,884 of VXAC01008199.1, read as the reverse complement.
TTCCAGCAGCCACTTCAAGCACCAGGCTGCAGACTGCCTGCATGACTGTCCATGTTGGGGAGATGTGGGATCCCCAGCAGGAGCTGCTCCAACTTACACCACACCTTAGTCTGTCCAAAAATTCCCACAGCAATGGGCTCCTCGCTTGGATGTTGGCTCAGGAGAAGCCCCCGTGCTCCAGCCAACTCTGATTTAACTTCAAAGAGAAACCACAATGTCTTAAAAACACTGCACAGGAGGGTGCTCGGAGAAGTCTGGGAGAGTTTTCCTACCTCAACACCAACATGTTGCCTTTTCCACCACTGGCCAAGCCGTGGGATTGCAGAAGCTCTGCCGAGTGGTGCCCACCAAAGAGCTAAATCTGAATTTGTATTCCTGTCTCAAAGCGATGCCAAGCACCAGTGGGCACAGCAAAGCCTGAACTGAAGCCCTGGCATGTTTTGAAGCCAATATTTCTATTTTCAGCTGAGTTTCTCCGGGAGGGGAGGTTCATACAATAATTCCACGCCGCTGCCTTTTTGTCCTTCCCCCAAAATTCTTTGATAGCAGCATCAAAGCTATTAAGATGCAAATCACTTCAGGAAAGCAGCAGCCAAGATAGAGGAGAACGATTCCCAAACGTCCCTGTGAGGGAATGTGCTGCAGTTTCATTTCCTGTTCATTAAACGTAAGGAAAATCCATGGAAAACCAGTTGTTTCCAGTGTCCAGGAGAGGAAAAGGCCCCCCTAGCCCAGTGAGGAGATGGGAACCACAAGGAGCCTGGAATTCACCCCTCCTTTTACTCAGAGCAAGACTTCAGGCTCAGCAGCATTTCTCAGCTCATCCACAAGGATGATCTCTCCCTGAAAACAGCTTTTAGCAGGAATACACTAAGAAGGGGTAAACAGCAAACATTTGATGCACTGATAAGGTCGTGCCATAGCTCTTATCACCTGGAATAAAGCTGGGAGGCTTTCAGGAAGGAATGTTTTATCCCACTTTTGCACCCATAAAAGATGCAATTTCACATCACTGTATGAAAACCTGAATTTCTCCCACTGTAAATATTTTTTTTCCCTTCCCAGAGAGCATGGAAAACAGCTCTGGGAGCATCTCTGCAGTTCTTTTAAAGCCAGAACCAACCACTGCTGCAACCTCATCTCCCTCTGTCTAACTCCATCCATAAGCCCTGTAGAGGGCAGTGGATAAAAGAAAATCAAGCAGCAGAAAGAGCCGTAAATGTTAAATGCAAATTAAAAAAAAAAAAAATTGGGATCGCATCTAATGACTTCCTCATATTGAAAAGCTTCCAGGTAATTCCATGGATTAATGGATTACTGCAATGGGATTTTTCCAAGCCCAGATCCCAGGCTCTCTGCCAGATTGCACTGACAGGCTTTACAGCACACCTCTTCCCCTGGGATTTACAGTTTTTTTCCCCAGCAGAAATCTTGCACCTGAACTAAAATGTGCAGCTGGCCCTCCCACTGCCATGGTGCTTGTGGGCAAACCAGACTTCCCCTTCCTCCATGGAAAGCCACATTAAGCCAAGGAACAGGGAAAATACAGCTGAGCAAAGCCGAGTGTTTACACAATACACAACAGTGTAACATCAGTGCTTAAATTAATATCAATTTAATACCAAACCAGCCAGGACCCAGAGCAGAAAGCATTCCCTGGATAATTCCTCCGTGGCTTTCAGGCATGCTGCTAATAACTTCATTACCCATTTGGCATATACAATTAACTCATTACTGATGGAATATGTAAAATCCAGGGTAAAACTCCAATTAGGCACAGCAGATAAAAGCATTACAGCAGGTACAGGATCCTTTGCCTTATCTTGCACATGAGAGCATTAATCAATGCAGCACCCGTGCCTATGATCACCTCATTTCAGCCGTGCCCCAGTAACTTCTCCCAGCTCTGTAAGCCTCGTGCAGTTCCGAAATTGGCTCTGCAATTACCACAGGCAGAGCTCTCCACACCTTCCTTAATACCCTGTTTACCTCTGGAATGCAGATTAGATCTGCAAAGGCACCGAAAGCACCAGGAGCTGGGAAGGCAGCGAAACAAGACTTGAAAAATGCTTGTGTTAAAGGTAATGCCGGGGTGTTAAATAGGGAAAGGCCCCGCTGTCCGGAGCTGCTGGGCTGGGGAACTGGGAGCTGCTCCAGTGAGTCACTGGTGCCTGCTGCATCCAACCCCTCCGGAAAGGCTGAGACATCAAAGCTGGGAGCCAGCACTGCATTCTCCTCCTGCCAGACTCCGGCTGAGTCACTGCTTATAAATTGCCACCTCTCCCGAGGAGTCAGACACTGACAATTCACTCTCACCTGCTGCATTTTTAAACCTTGTTTGTGATATTTGATTTTTTTTTCCCCTCCCCCTGCCAGCATTTCATCTCTCTCCCGTCAGTCTTCCCGGCTGTATCAGTTCCCTTGGATTTCAAAAGGGATGGACAGCTAATGGCTGCTCCTGTATTGCACGTTTGTGGAGGTAAACACTCACATGGACTTCTGAACCTTCCTCCTACTCCGGCAGAGTTGCTGCAGTGTCCCGGAGTGAGAGCTGGTAGGAATGAAAACCTGGGACTGTGCTGTTCGTGCTCAGAGCTGAATGGAACAGAATCATTTTGCTGTCATCTGTTGCACAGCTCTCTGTGTGCCACAGATATGTGGGGACACAATTCAGGGGGTGTTTGCAGAGTCTGGAGGAATCTTTCTCCTGTGAGAAATCCACTTTTGGTGATGGCACTCTTCTTCCTCATCCAGAAAGGAGAAGGAAAGAGTAAAAAAAAAAGAAAATCACAAGTCCAAAGTGACAATAAAAGGCAGGTGGAAGCAAGAAAGAACAGTAAGAATGGATCATGGACATGGTGGAATCAGTCCAAAGTTGGATTGGATGATCCTGGAGGTCTTTTCCCACCTTAATGGTTCTGTGATATCATGATTCAAAAACGTGACAATAACAAAATAAAACCAGATGGGTGGCAAGGTCTTGGAGTAGCAGCTTTGGATGGAAATGGCCCTGGGGAGATCACAAATGTTGTTCTGACTTCATCAGTCACAGAAGCTGCTCACAGCCACATCCACAGCCACCTGCTGTGTGCCAGCCCACAGCACAAAGGAGGGCACTCCCTGGTTTCGGGAGGAAAACACTGTCAGGGGTGCTTTTACTCTCCACACACACCAGGTCACCCACTGGGCTGGAGGTTGTTCCTCTCTTTGCATGCAGCCTTTATTCCAGATCCTCAGGCACCCCTGAGTGTTCTCTGACCATAGCCAAGTGCAATGGCTTGGGAAATTCTCCCAGCCACAGTGAGAGGCTGGATCTTCCCATGATGAAAAATGAGCCCTCAGGTGCATCATCTCAAGGACCAAATCTCCTGCTCAGGGGTGAGCCATTGGCTCCCTGGCCCAGGCAGAGAGGCTTCAGCCAAACCCAGGCAGGATTAAAGCCTTCTCTACAAGCAGCCAGCCCAGCAGCTGAGATAACTCTAATTTTCCTGTCTCTCCCACTGGAAAATGACCATGGAATTGAATACAAATGAAGAGAAGCTGGATTCTTTAAAGCAACCATTTGCTTATGGTTTGCTCCCCTGGGAGCGATCCAAATGCAGTGCTGAAGTTCTCTCCAGCATTCCTGTGACCAGAGGTTTCCATTTTAACCAAAGGAGTCAATATGAAAAGACAGGTGTCACCCAAAACCTCCAGTTTGTGCAAAGCCACAGCTGCAGGCGCAGGGATGGCTGCACAGAATGTTCTCAGCAGAGGTGTTGCAGCTCGGGGCTGGGAGCTCTCAGGCTTTGCTCCTCCTGCCTGGTCCCTTCTGGACACTCCTGCTCTGGATGGGACCTTGTGAAAGCACTGTCTGGGGAGGAGGGAAGGTCTCTGCTAGTAGATGTGAGTATTTGCTGTGATTTATCTTCTCTGTCTCCTCATAAAAATATTTATTTTAAATTATGTAAGGTGGGGATGATAACTGTGAAGAACAAAACCTGAAACCTCAGAGGTATTTGCTCAATGTTATGGCCTCTCACTTTCAAATTTCTTGACCATATGGTTATGCAGAAAACTTGGTAAAATCAATGCTCTAGCAATAAAATTGCACAGCAGCAGGAAACCATTTGGCTCCTTAGGCCACTGGCAAAAGAGGGAAGGCTTTGTGAATGTACTGTTAATATTCAGACTGGGAGGTAAGTCACTCAAAAATAAACACATTTAATCCAAAAACTTCTACAAACAATCCCAAATCTATTTTCATTCTCTCATTAGCAAGTACACTGAGAAGCTTCTGGCAAGCATTGCCATTTGTTTTAGCTCATTATAGGAGCTCATTAAAAATAGAAATAAAAAAACTGGAATACCCAAGCGAACTTAATGGGAAAAGGGGAAAGCTTCAGTCCCCACCATCAGCACTGCCATTCTCCAACTTTAATTGGAGCAAAATGAACTTGTGTCTTCCTACATCACAATTTACAGGTGAAAGCAAAATCCCTGTGTTTGAAATTGTCTGGGTACCTGGAGAAGTCTTCTGCAGGGATAAAGCATCAGGAGTATCTCAAATTATCCAAACAAGGACTGCTGGTGTCCACCCCCCTCCGGCTTCAGCCGTGCTTTACTGTTTGGAGAGGTATTTAAGTATATCCAATATTGGGAATATTCTACTTTTTCTTTTTTCTTTTTTTCCCCCAGAAGAAAAGGAAGGGAATTTGATCATTGCCTGACTCTGGACTCACCCCAGCTGAATTTTCCCTGTTTTCAGATAGAAGTGGAATTTTCCCTCTCTCTCCAAACTGGCCCAATATCCCTAAGAAGCTGCCTGTGCTCTGAAGTGGCTCTTAGGAGCTTTAACAGTGCTGAGGTGGCTTTAAATCAATTCTGCTCAAGGAGATTTTTTTCTTTTCCAGAGTGAGTGCTCATTCTCAGTCTATTTCTCTTTAACTAGAAAACAGAGGATAATTAAGAGAAAATATTGCCATAAATCAACAGGGGGAAAAAAAAAAAAAAAGAGAGAACAAACTTTGTACCTGGTTGAACTCATCTCACAATTCCAAACAGCAAGAATTTCACTCAGTTGCATTCAGATTTCTGTTCTTATATTGCCACAAAACGGTAGATTTTTGCCTGAACCAGAAGCCCTGTGCACGCAGTTGTTGTTTTCCATGACTCCAGCACAAGCAGCTCCTCCTGCCCTTCCCAGGCATGGGAGAGGGGCAGCTCAACCACATTTTCAGGAGCAGCAGGACATTCACCTGGAACAACCGAGGAGGGGCAAGAAAGCCCAACCCTCTTTTTGCACTTTTCCTAATAAAACAATGACGCTGGCCCAAACAGAAAACAGGAGCAAGAAATGTGAATTGCAATCACACTGAAATTAGGATTCAGTAGAAAAATAGAATAATTAAGGATGAAAAAGAGCTCCAAGATTATCAATTCCATCTTTGGACTGAATACCACCATGTCCACTCGGTTTTTGAACAATGGCTGGTTTAGATGAAACTGAGAAAATGTCAGTATCCAACAGTAAATAAATTCATTTTAAACCCTATTGTACGAGAGAGAATTTGCTTTCCTTTTCAGTGTCTCTCCTTTTTACCCTTGAAATGTTCTTGCTTAAGTCTCCTCAGAGGTCCTGCTGAAGCTGGTGATGGGGATAAATGAGACCATCAGGAAGGAGGCAAAAGGCAAGAAGGATTAAGCTGATGACAGAAGCATTTCTGGCTCCAAGAAAACCAACTAACAATCTGTATCCCAGAGAATCTGATGGGTGAGACCACTTTCATCCTGAGGAGGTTTTATCCTGTTCAGCTGAGCAGTGATCCTGCCTTCCTTTATCCCAAGTGTGCGAGGAATGGATTGGAATAGCTGCAGATCAGTTACATCTGTTAACACAAAATGAAGGTTTATCCTAAAACCAGTGCCAGGCATCACAGCAGAGTCTCCCAACAGGGCTGGCAGAAGCGTGGAAAGGGTATTTTTCCAAAGGTTCTTCGTCACCTTCAGCAGGAATGATGCCTTTACCTATTGTGTTTTTTCAAGTGGTATCTGCTCACATTTGGTTTTGGTCTCCTCTGCCTTTTACATTTGAAAAGCTCCTGGGAAGTCTGGAAGGAAAAAGGACAGAGGGACACTTGAACGAGATGTTAAATTAAGGCCATGCATATTCAGTTTGCCTTTGTGCTGGAATTGTGGCTATTCTGTGTTTCTTCAGGAAAAAAATAAAGGAGAGATTGCAGAGTTTTCTTCCTGCGTAATATTTTTCTTTTTAAAATGAATCATCTGGATGAATCCCCGTCCTAGAGGAAGGCATGTGATGGAGTTTTAACACCACTGAGCAGTTGCCCATTTGGAACAGATTTGGTTAAATTCTTTCACATCAATATTTTCCACTGCAAATCACCATCTCGACTGTGAAATGTCCCTGCAGTGATCAGGTGCAGATGGTGTAGGAGATTCCTGAAACTGGGAATACAGAGCTCGGATGGATTGGTTGGATTCATAGCTCGAGCAGTTTTTCACCTCTCGGAAGCTGGAGGAGTAGAGTCACCCCTTGGGTTGAGTCCATAACCCACAGAAACCGCAGGGTATTTAAAATCCATTTCATATGAGCAGTGCTTGATATCTGATGTGTCTGTAACCCCATCTAACATCAAGTTCTGACTGCACTTTTAACACCCAAAGTGTCAGGTTTTGAGGAATTTCCATGTGGATGGAAGTGGAATAATCAGCATTTCATTTTACCTACAGAGATAAGTAAATAATAAACTTACAAATGTGCTGGGAATTGATCCCATTTCATCCCAAAACCTTTGTCTCTTGGGAAATCCTTTAGTTTATTCTTAGCATATTTTCCTTAAAACAGTTTCATCATCACCTTTGGCTGTCTGGTTGTGTTTATTAGCTCCTTTAGTGACAGAAGGAGTTTCCTCATACTCTTAGGAGATGTTAGTGCCCTTGGCAACTTGCATTGATCAATCTTGCATTGATCCTGAAAAAGCACAGTGGGAATCCTCATGGAACAAATTGCCTAACTCTTGGCACATGCCTGGACCCCAACTCTTCATCTCCATGATGGTGAAATTCAATTTATAAATTGCTAATTCAATTTATAAATTAGCTAGAAACAAGCTAATTTATTAAATACAGTCTCCACCATGAACAGCACATTTAGGTGAAAAGAGGCTGATGTGAAAAAAGTAATTTTGTTTGCAAATTTTCCTTGGGGTGAAACAGAAGCGTACATGGAAATCATCCCGAGCAAATTCCTGAATGGGTGTGGAACTTTGCGATACGGTTTAGTGGGCAGAGGTTGGACTGGATGACTTTGGAGGGCTTTTCCAGCCTTGAAGATTCTGAGATTTTTGCTGTGCCCCTTGACTCCCCTCAGCCATGTGGTGCCACACAGAGACCAGTTCCTGTGAGTAAAGTACAACACTGGGATGTAGCAGAAGAGTAAAACCACTCGTACACAGAAAAGGAGGAAGCAGCAACTCCAGGGCTTTGGTGGAGTTGCCTTAGCAAAAGCACCATGAAAACGTATTTTCTTTCAGCCCACCAAAGTCTTGTGGTTACCTTCCTGTCCTCTCAAGAAAATTGAGCTCTGCTCGTGTTTAAAGAGACTTTCCCACCCCAGCACTGCTTTCTGCCCCAAGGAGGTGCCACCAAATAGAACAGAACAGAACAGAATCCTCAGGGTTGGAAAAGATCTTTGAGATCATCAAATCCAACTGTCCACCAGCACCACCACTGAGTTCAAACCACACCGTGTCCCTGAGTGCCACATCCACACGGGCTTTGAACATTCTCAAGGATGGGCACTCCACTACTGCCCTGGGCAGCCCCTTCCAGTGCTTAAAAACCCTTTCCACATTGCTGCTGACCAATTAACTCACCCCAAAGCTTCAATCCCAACTCTCTCAGCTCCATCCCTCTGATCATCTTGGTGCCTCCTTTGGATTCGCTCCAAAGTGACCACTTTGAAATCAGGTTGCCCTTTACTTTCTGTTGTCATAACAACTTTAGGTCTCCTGTCTTTCTGGAGATAAACCAGATATGGCCTCTCATTTACTCCCCGGTTCCAGAGCTGCTGGAAAGTGAAATGCAGTTGTGGAGGGGGGTTGGTTCAGACACTGCTGATATTACCCTGGAAAACTCATCTCTGAGGAGGCACCTCTGTTTTCAGCTGGCCCTGCTGGCAGAGGTCACAGGTTTCTCTGGAGGACAAGAATGACACACTCAGTGTATTACTCAGGCAGGAATTGAATTATTGCTCTCCCAAGCTTGGCATTTGACTTGGCTGTCAAGTACACCACATCTAATAAAAGGCACTGGGCTGTTTCAGTGTGCTGACTCGCAGCTCTCCGAGGCTGGAGGAGATGGGGTTGGCTTTGCCTTGATGTTCAGGAAGGAGGCCTGCCAATACTTTTGAACCAGATGAATAAACATGTGCTCTGTAAGGCTCTTTTCCTGCAAATTTAATAACGAGTTTCAGGGGCTGAGGTGAGAACAGGGGACAGTTTGGATAAATGAAAGGTAGGAATGTCCCAGGAGGGCCCAATGTGTATCTAGCAGATGTTCTATGCATTACACCACTTCTTTTCTGACTGTAAAAGTCATTTCAAGGCAAGGGCTAGGAAGTGGTGGATCAGTCCTGGTAAGAGTCCCAGGCTACCCTTGGGATTAATTTTAGGTATGATCTCAATCCCTGTCTTACAGAACAACAGGCATGATGCAGGGCCTGGCATCACTCACTTGGGGAAGGGATAAAGCCTAGAACACACCACAAACAACACAAAATGAGTCCAAGACAATGCTCCAAAAGAGATTGAAGAGGGAGCTGATGTGAAGGCTTCATCCCTGCAAAGCCTTTTGTCCCAGGCCAGGCCATGACAGGTAAATCCTGCAGAGAAGCAGGCATCAAAGGCAGCGCTCTCATGCTCATGGGCCAGGAGCAGAGCAGGGGGAAGGGCTGTCCACCACAGCAGCAAACCTGGAGCCCTGTACAGGCACTGCCCAGAGATGTGAAAGGCTCCCACTTCTGCCTTCCAATGTGTACAATTCCAGAATGTCCCACTCATCCCTGCTCTGGGATGCCAGGAGAACAGGACGCTCTGCCTCACCTCCAGAGAGGTTTGGAACAGCTCCCAGCACAGAGCAGCCTGTCTGTGCTTAAGAACAAGGGAGTCCAAGGAATGTTTTTTGGGAGCCCTTTCCAAGTAAGCACTCAAAGATTGCAGTGACCATGGAGGATTCAGAAGCAGAGTCTTATCCAGCACCGTTTTCTAAACAGTCACGTTTAAAGAAACACTGGATTAGGCACTGGTCCTTGAGGGTCAGAAGAACAGAATAAACTGAGAAGCCTCTAAACAAAGAGTTTCATCTGCCCAGAAGAGTGGTGTGGGAGTAACACTGATGCCTTAAGAGGCCACCTAAAAACAGAGCCTAGACAGGAGTAAAGGGAAGAAAGGTGGGGATTTATTGGAAAGGCCTCCAAAGGTACCCCTGGGGAGCCAGAGGCTGCTGCCCAGATGGGCCCCGAGATGGACCCTGAGAGGCCACGAGTTCTTCCCACTTTTCTGGCTTTGGTTCATTTGCATCTCAGGCTTCATTCTCCAGTTAAAGCTTCAGTTAATGATGGAATTGCCCTCAGCTTGCCCCCCTCTCAGAGGCTTTTGGGTGATACTTTTTGGGCCCAGTTTGGGCTGGGTGTCCTTGGAGAGCAGCCCCGGAGAGGCTTTGTTGTGTGTGCCCAGCACAGAGAGCAGCACTGAACAGGGAACAGGAAACTCCAGAGTTACACACTGGGCACTGCAGGGCTTGGAAAATTGAAAAGTTCAAATCTGAGCCATCAACACCCTGCCTGTATCTCTGGAAAGAAGATCTGCTAATGGCAAGATGGAGAATTATGGAGCACAAGGATGTTCAGCAGGGCCACATTGCCATCCTACCGCTTCTCCTGAGAGACAGCTCCCATCTCTGCTCTGGAAGCAGGGAGTGGCTGGAGCTGGGCCAGGGCAGGCTCAGGCTGGAGAGCAGGGAAAGGCTCTTCCCCCAGAGGGTGCTGGGCACTGCCCAGGCTCCCCAGGGAATGGGCACAGCCCCGAGGCTGCCAGAGCTCCAGAAGCGTTTGGACAGCACTGCCAGGGATGCTCAGGGTGGGGTTGTTGGGGTGTCTGGGCAGGAACAGGAACTGGATGATCCCTGTGGGTCCCTTCCAGTTCTGGATATCCCGTGATAATACATCAACCTGCTTCTGCCCAGACCAGATTTTGGAAGCAGCTTTGGCTAAGCCAAGAACAAGGAGTGTGGGCAGCAGTTGCTGTTGTGGCCAGAGCCAACCACTCAGACCCATGGATGAGATCCAGGGTCTTTAAAGGAAGAAATAAAGAAAAAAAAAAAAAAANNNNTAAAGGAAAAAAAAAAAAAAAAAAAAAAAAAAACAAACCAAAAAAACCAAAAAAAACCAACCAAATAAACAAAAAGAAACAACCCCAAACCTTCATTTTTTCCACTTCTTTGTATCAGATGCTTGCACCTCTCAATTAGAATTCAGGATGACTCCTATTCCAGAGCCCTTCTAATCCCTAAAACACTATCACCACACAGAGTTGCTTGCAGAGATGCTCTAAGGCATAGTGAGCAAAATCCCTGATAGGAATTTTCTTTCTCTTTATTCAAATAAATTTTAACTCTTTTCCTTTTCAGACTGCCAGACTGATACATAACAGCAGCCACTATTTAAATTAGGCAGTGGGGGTGAGTTTTTGTGATGTACTGTCCATTATTTTGTATTAAACTGAGAAAAAGTGGACTCTTATCACAACTATTGGAAGTGGTTTTCCTTCTCTGTCGATTTACATCCAAATAACCAACTTATCAACCTTGCAAATGTCAACCTGCACTGAGGCAAGGAGCTGTGAAGTTCTTAAGCAGACACTCTCCTTGGGACTGAAAGGTCAGTGTGCATGTTATTTATTCTTCCCAGGGAAAGATTCTACTCTTAAGTCAGGGAAGGCTTTTACACCATCCAGAAATAATAATGGAAGGTTTTAACCAAGAGAAGACTGGCCCCAGCCTAAATAAAAAAATGATCTTCAGAAGGATTCATTTTTTTTAACATACAGACAAATATATGCAGAGAATAAAATCAGGAATGGAAGAGCATCATCCTCCAAGGAGTGCCCAGGCACAAGCCCAGGTTTGGATTCTACTCCTCTTGGGGGAGTCAAAGCTGCCAAATCCACTCTGACTTCCACATGGGAATGTCTCTTACTGGCACCTCTTTTTCCACCAATTTTAAATGCTCTTAAAAACAAACCATCCTCTCCTGGTTTTGGCTGGGATGGAGTTAAACCACAACACCAACTGGTATTTCTTTGTTCCACTCCTCTTCTTGGAAACCCCAATAACCACTAATTTTAGAACAAAGTGACATATGACAAAGGCAATCCTGCTGCCTGGCTGGCTTCCACTCCCACAGTGCAACCAACAATTTGTTCCTTATGGCATTGTTTTAGTACAGAGAATGGAGACCCTGGTGAAAATATGGAAAATTTGTGGCTGGAGAAATCAAGCTCCTGGGTTAGTTGAGGAGACAGATGCAATAAGAAAACAGCACTGCATTAAAAGACCATTGTTAATGTGCCAAAACCACTGCTTTGAGGGGAGGAATAGCAGCAATGCAGCTCCTGCAGCAAAATTTATCAAAATAATCCTAATTTCTGAAGAATAAAGTCATTATTATTGTCCCAAAGGACAGTCTTGCCCTTAAGCTTCCTTGAACACACTGCTCTGGCTTCTAACACAGCAGCACAAGGGAAGTCAGAGAATATCTTAAAAGCACTAAGGTTGGAAGAGACCTTCAAGATCATCAGATCTGACCATTGATCATCTGATCAACCAGCACCACCACCATGTTCACCACTAACCATGTCCCCAGGTGCCACATGCACACGTTTTCTGATCACCTCCAGGGATGGGCACTCCAAAGCTCCCTGGGCAGCCCCTGCCAAGGCCTGAGCACCCTTTCCATGGGGAAATTCCTGCTGCTGTCCAAGCTGAGCCTCCCCTGGCCCAGCCTGAGGCCGTTTCCCCTTGTCCTGTCCCTGTTCCCTGGCAGCAGAGCCTGATCCCCCCCGGCTGCCTCCTCCTGTCAGGGAGTTGTGCAGATCTGATTCCCAGATCACCCAAATTGCCAGAAACCAGAGACCAGAAAGGGCCAACCTTTTATTAAATCAAATCACTTCAATGATGCACCATAGATTTTATAGAACCCATTTTTTAAGAGGTCGGGTGAATTCACCAGACAAAAGGCTTCACTAACAAGCCAAAGTTGTTAAAAATAATTTCTTCACACTGGTTTTTAGCATAAGGAAATGCAAAGCCCTCTCTCTTCTCTGTTAATTAATGTGAAGTCGATGGTTTATGACACACTTTTGCCAGCAACTTCCCTCTTGCATAAAGCCCCTATCAGGATGTTTATCAGGAAGCATTTATTTAATAATATGGGGTTCTAAACTGGTTCCTTTAATGACAGTATTTTATCCATGGTGTGTGAGAGCTGGAACACAACATACACAGGTATTTTCTTGGTAATGTGTAACTGCAGACCTGGGATGCAAAAAAAACAAGATAGGCCTTAAGGGAATGGAAAACAGGGCAGAGATCACAGAACCACTCATGGTTTGGTTTCCACAGCACCTCAAAGCCCACTCAGTGCCACCCCTGCCATGGGCAGGGACACCTCCCACTGTCCCAGGCTGCTCCCAGCCCCAATGTCCAGCCTGGCCTTGGCCACTGCCAGGGATCCAGGGGCAGCCACAGCTGGTGCCCAGGGCCTGCCCACCCTCCCAGGGAAGGATTCCCCCAGACTGTGCTCTTATCTGGGATGTTCCAGACACAGGGGCAGCACCAGCACTTGCCCTTATTAAATCTCATGAGATTCCCATGGGCCACTTCCCAAGCTTGTCCAGGCCCCTGTCCCTGTTGGGCTGTGTCGCTGCACCCTCAGCTCGGTGTCTCCTGCACAGCTGCTGAGGGTGCTCTTGATTTCCCATGGATTTCATGTGGAAGGGGATACAGAACTGGATTTATAGCTCCTGGTGGCAACAGGCATGCCCTTGGGCTGAAAGGAAGAGATGGACAGCTCCGCAAGCAACACAACCAGGGATTTTCTCTTTTTTTTTTTGAGAGGGGTGAAAGCTACACAAAGACTGAGAAGTTGCATTCCCATTCAAAAGAGGGGTCGCTGGATTTGCTGGGAAAACCACAATTTTATCCATCTCACCCAAGGCTCCTGGTCCTCTGTGTCCACAGGTAAATTATTTCTCTCCTCAGCAAAGGGCAGCAGGCAAAGGGACACACAAAGCTTCACCACTTCCTGCTCACAGTTGTCCTTTGTTTCCCATCCAGCACAATATTCCCCCCCTGAGGGGGGTCTTTCCAAGGGAACACTGTCTTGCTTGTTGCTTGGACATTAAATTTTCCTGAGTCTTGTGGTTGGTTTCCTAAAACCAGCAATCCCTGAACAGTTTTGATGTGTGGTTTAGCAGAGCACTTGCCTTCTGCTGCCACTGAGGTCACCTGGAGCTTGGTGGGACACTGTGGGGGCCACTCTCAAAAGACTCTTCCAAAAACATTCCTCTGTTAAGAAACAAATGAAAACAGTGGCCCAAGTGGGAGGACTCTTTTTACCCATCTTTTATCACTTCATACACTCAAACATGCAATGTCCTTCCATATTCTCTCCTTTGCCTTTATTTATCTCCAAAATAGGCCAAGGAACTCCTGTGGGATGGAGCATCCCCAAACTAACTCTTGGACAGCACCAGGGAGAGAAAAAAATCACTGTTCAAACAATCACTTCTGCAAAGTCTTTGCTCTTTCCTGGAGTCCTGACATTCCTTTTGTCCCAGAGGCTCCAGCTCCCTCTCAGCTAATCCCACTGCAGGCTGCTCCATCCCTCCCAACCCATCTGGGATGCAGGGACTGTCTGCTGCTCTGAACTATCCAGAACATGTTACACATCCCCTGCATTATTTATACTGGCTACTTACAAGTTGATTTTTATTTATTTAAAGTTTCCATCTGTGGGTTCTGGCTCCCTTTCAAAATCTCCCCCTTTCCATCGTGTTCTAATGGATATCTGTTTCTGGGAACATCTGTCCTTTAGGGCCCTGTTAGACGTAAAAGTGACACCATTTTCCATTTTATTACATGCACACAGATTTCTGTTTGTTTTTTTAAATCCCCACAATGTTACAACTTCCTTTCGTCATAAAACCTGCAGCTCACTCACTTCCTTATGAAAAAGGATTTCTATTTGTCAGGCCCTGATACGAAAATTTGAGAACTAAAGCTAAAATGGAACGGGGTGCCCAGAGAAGCTGGGGCTGTCCCTGGATCCCAAGGCCAGGTTGGACACTGGGGCTGGGAGTAGCCTGGGACAGTGGAAGGTGTCCCTGCCCATGGCAGGGGTGGAATGGGATGGGCTTGAAGTCCTTTCTGACCCAAACCATTCAGGGATGATTCCTTGATGGTGATTCTGGGAGAGGCATCTCTTGTATTTTACAGCTCTTGGCCGGTGAGTGGCAATGTCCAGCTCAGTACTCATCACCTATGTGTGGGATTTTTGTCTTCTTCCCTTTGCATCCACCTCCAGGGCATTTCACCTGCCACAGCCTTACCCAGCAGTTAATTCTGCCTCAATCCTTCTGCAGTTTCCCACCGTCAGCACTCAGCTCCAGAGCTCTGGAGGAAGCCCCAGCAGCACACCCCGTGTCTTTCGCAGCTCATTTATCAGTTGAGTATCACAGGTTTGTGCAGATTCCTTGGAGACTGTGCTGCTGTCATCCTCTCACTCAGGAAACTGCTCAGTTACTCCAACCTTCTGTTTTCGTATCTTTTGACCAATTTTTTCACTGATTTGTAGAGCATTCCTTTTCTTTCTCATCCTTTTGGCTTTAATCCCAAATCCTCAGAGGGTTGGATACAGAGCACAGCACACTCATGATGATCATACTCCTGTTTCACTGATGAGAACCCATTTCGGGCTTCAATTGCTCCTTTTAATCATCATCTTGGTATCACTCTCGGGGTGCTACTCTGCAGTAGGGTTGTGCTAAGATTTCCCATTCCTGGAAGTGTCCAAAGCCAGGATGGACAGGGCTTGGAGCAGCCTGGGAGAGTGGAAGGTTGTCACTGTTGTAACACAGATGCATAGAAAAACCACACAAGTCCAGGGCCAGGTAGGAATGGCAGCAAGGCCTGTTTAATGGCTTTTTTCCCAAGGTTTTTATATGTTAGTTCACAAAAAGTGAGGTAAATGGCATAAAGTAATTGGTTCTCTGGCCATCCACCCCTCCAGGGGGTTGGCCCAACTCTACCACGTCCGTTCCCAAGTGTTTTTTCTGGTTGAAGCCATAACAATCCAGCAACAACAAGTCACAGGTGTGGATACTTGATAAAACCTGGTCCCTTTGTTTTTGTTAGCTTGCATGGGAAGGACAGAGCTCTCACAGAATGCTAGAGAGCTGAAGAAATTCACTGCTGAAGCCCTTTCAGCATCTACAGAAGGTGGCAGGGGGCTGGAACGAGAAGAGCTTTAAGGTCTCTTCCAACCTAAACCATCCTGGGATTCTATCATAAAATTCCCCCTCTTTTTCCTCTTTCTGAGTAGTTTTAGGATTCTTCACCTAGAGGGAAGACTGCTGAGGGATGCCCCCAGGTCAGCAAACCTTCCAGTGTCCCTGAATTCCTCCAGGAAGCTGCCTTGGAGGACACCAAGCCCTTGTCCTGGTCCCCACATGCTGCCAGTGCCACCTACGGCAGGTGTCAGTGTACTCTGACACACTTTTTAGGAAGCCAGACCCCCACACCATGGGCTGGTTCTCCTGTGAGGTGGGGTGAGCACTGATGGCACCAGTCTGCCTTTTTACGAGGCTGATGTGCCCCACGGTCAGCTCGTGCTGAATTCCTCCCTCCTGTAGCCAGAACTGCACAGTTTGATCCCCCAGCCCCCTCCTGGAGCACACCTTGGGAGGGCTCTGCCTCCAGCTCTGTCCCTGTGGCCGAGCTGCTGCAGCTCCCCCACCCCAGTGGAGGTTTCCTACCTCAAGGAACAGGACTGCTCACTTAGAGCCTGAGATCCACCCTGGTTTGGTTCCATTTTCTGGTTTGTTTGGGGATTTTTGGAGGGGAGGAGGCAGATGGGCTGCTTCCACAAAGATCAGTTCCAAGGCTGCTACAATAACCTGCTTCTTGCTAGACTGACACCTTCCTCCTACTCCTCAGGCATGGTTGGCTTCACAGCTGCAGCCAATTCAAACTTGATGGAAGCAGGTTCAGAACTTGATATTTTAGATATAAAACTGTATTTATTCTGCCTTTATAACATACCTAGGCTCTGAACTATTTAGAGTAAATGGCAGCTCTTGGAGGAACAGGTGTCCTGGCAAATTCTGGAGTTGTGAAAGCTTCAGCTACGTGCTACAACCAAACACTTTCCCTAAGAAAAAAAGTTGAATTTCCATATACTTGAAACTCTTGTTTTGTTTACAGCAGCCCCCCTGCTCTTAGTCCCTAACATGATGGCTTATGATTATTAAATTTTCTGCTGCATTTGTTCTACTAATCCACAAAGTCAACAAAATTCTTTTGTGTAATTCTTGTGTCCTTGGCAGCACTACAGGAGTTTCAAAACCTGTGTCAAAGACCTTGACCAAGGTCACTAAAGAAGTGTAAGGGAGGGCTGGTCATGAGACCTGTCCTTCAGGAATGCTCCCCTGCACCTGGAGCTCACCTCATCCTGTCCCAGTCCCCCCTTTTCCCAGCTCCTTATCTGCCTTAGCCAGCTCCTTATAATTCCTGCATTAATCTGCGCCATCTCCGCTTTCAATAATAATTTCCTCTGGGAACCTCACTGAATAAATGCTGCCTATAAATCCAGAGAGCTTAAGCCCCCTGCATCTCTGTAGTGTGAGATGTTCACTGGCTCAGCAAAAAGGAACCAGCCTGGTACCCAGATAAAATCACCTGCTGAGCAGAATTTTCCCTTTTATCCAATTTTTCACTCAGGACCTTCTGGATTACTCTCTGTTCCAAACCTGACCTAAGAAATCAGCTGATCTGCGTGGACTTCCCGGGATCTCTTTGTACCCAGTATCCTCACATCAGAATGCATTATTCCCAGATGGAAATGAACATGAAAGGTTTTTGTTAGGGACCAGAGATAACGATCAGAAAAGTTAATCCATTCACTTTCTCCAAAGGAAGTCGCTATCAAAACCAAGAGCTTTGCTATGCTTCAGCCAAATAAATCACGCAGACTCAGCAACGAAAAGCCCCAACAAAAAGGACAATTGGATTTGCAGGATGATTTTCCAGCTCTCTCCTTTGACAGCAATATTAAACTGATGTGGGTGTAGAAGGGGAATGGAAATCTTGCCCTGACAATTGCTTTGGCAAGAATTAGCTCCTGCCATTCAAGTTCCTGCCTAGGAAATAAATGACTTTTTTTTTTTTTTTTTTTGCAGTTGAGCTGCCTATTTTTAGCCGTGGCTTTTAGCAAAAGCCACAAGATGCCTGGCAAAGCCCTGCAGCCCCTCACGAGGGATTCCCACGCTCCAGCCGGACGGGGACCGGCANCTCCTCCTCCTCCTCCTGCCAGTCTGTGTTCAAAATCCCAGCCAGAATTCCCCAGGTGGAAACACGACTTGAAGGGAGATAATCCTGGTCATGAGATGTGTATTCCCAACCAAAACCAAGCCTCTTTTCCCTGCACTCCAGCAGAGCTGCTGAGCCAATTTCTGTTTCATGATTCCAAACAACAAATTCTCGGTGCCACAGTGCAGCCAGCATTCCAGAGGGACATGTTTTCCATCTTTTCCCCACGTTTTCAGAGGTAATGTTTCAAAGGCATGACCTTCATCATGGAAGCACGGTTCTCATTGTGTGTCTGTACAGACATCCTAAAATATTCCCAAATTCAACACCAGGAAGCCAAAAGTTAAGGAATACAAAGAAAAAAAAAAAAAAAGTTGTTTTCAGGAAGTGCAGTGGACAAATTGGCAAATGAAAAGCATCCAGAGGTGAACTCAGCCCCGAGGAATACAGGTTATTACAAACTATTTGAGAGATGATTTTGGGAATCATTTCCAGCAAAACCATGCCCATATTAAAAAGGAATTACCACAGTACCTTAACTGCACTTCTCAGGCATTGCTGTGGACATTATATGTTGATCACCTGGAAAACATAAAATATAAGATTAATGATGTTGTTCATATCTTAATTACTGATTAAGAAGAGCAACTCATCTCACACGTTTTCCTTTATTTAAATAGTTTTCACTTCCCAAACAAACAGAGAAGAGCAGAACACACAGCTTTCAATATCTGCTATTTTATTCCTGATAAAAGCAGCTTCAAATAAGAAAAATAACAAGAAAACACTGCCTGAGGTTTTCATTAAAGTACTTTACATATTTTCGTGAAGGCTGTCAACTCAGAAACCAAGGAGAAATTCATAACAAGTTTTATCCTTCTAAAATACCCACCCTAAAACACATCAGGCACTTATCTGTAATTTGTTTTGACTCAAATATATTCTCTGCCCTTCCCCAAGATGAAATATTCAACAGGAAAATTTCTGACTGGCTCTTTCCAGCTTTGCCATGTGCCTGTGAGTTATCCCAGGGATGGAGAACACGGCTGGGGGGTGCAGGGCTAGTTGGGGGCTGCTTCTCCAGTGTTTATCCAACTGAGAGTATGCCATGGGGGAATTCAGGAAAATTCAAGAGGCATTTGGGCCTCCAGGCATGGACTGGGTTGGAGGTTTCCCCTTTCTCAGGAAACACAGGGCGGAGACCCCCAGGGCTCCAAATGGGGAGGGAGAGACCCAGGATAGAGGGAGGCACCTTGAAACTTGTTACTGGAGAGCTTGAAAATCAAATTGCTCAGCTGCTGGGCTCATTTCACCTCTCGCTTCTGGGAAAATCTTATAAACACATCCAATTCCTGCCCAAGATCCCATCCAGCCCTGCCCTCTGGCACTGGGAAGCCATTCCCTGTGTCCTGGCCCTCCAGTCCCCAGTCCCTCTCCAGCTCTCCTGGAGCCCCTTTAGGCCCTGGAAGGGGCTCTGAGCTCTCCCTGGAGCCCTCTCTCCAGGCTGGACAGCACAGCATCCACACTCCATTGGAATGAGCCAGCCTGCCACGCTCTCCAAGCAGAAACAGGGAATTTTAGGCACACATGGTTTGCTTTGCAATAATCCAAACTGCTGCCAAACTGCTGCTCTGGGGTGGAATAAATCCACAGCACATTGGGCAGTCAGATTTAGGAGATAGCTCCCAGCTTGGAAGGCTGATGGAAACTGGGGGAAATACATGGATGCTGTGTTGACTTCCAACAAAATATTCCATACAGGGAAACAAGAAGGTATTTGATTGGCCTTCAGAATTTAACTGAGTAAAAATGGGTAAGGCTTCATTAAGAAGACACCAGATGTGTGTGGGAGTACATCACTTTCCCCAGGTCTGCTTGACCAAATAATTTATCTCTTCTATACATAAATATATCTACAAAAAGAAAAAAAAAATACACCTGCACAAAAATAAGGAATAGACAACACGCGGTTCATTACAGCAGACATTTGTTTGTATTTCTGAAGACATCCAACAGTTCTGATATATTTTAAATTAGAAAAATAAATGTTTCCAGTATGGAAACATACTGCTGAAACTTCCTCCTGAAAGAACTCCTGTTCTCTGCTTTAAACAGAGCTGGAGAAGAGACACCTCCAAGTCCATTCCAGGGCCTAAAGGGGCTCCAGGAGAGCTGGAGAGGGACTGGGGACAAGGGATGGAGGGACAGGACACAGGGAATGGCTTCCCAGTGCCAGAGGGCAGGGCTGGATGGGATCTTGGGCAGGAATTGTTCCCTGGCAGGGTGGGCAGGCCCTGGCACAGGGTGCCCAGAGCAGCTGGGGCTGCCCCTGGATCCCTGGCAGTGGCCAAGGCCAGGCTGGACATTGGGGCTGGGAGCAGCCTGGGACAGTGGGAGGTGTCCCTGCCCATGGCAGGGGTGGCACTGGGTGGGCTTTGAGGTCCCTTCCAAAACTGAGGATGGGAGGAAAACTACTCTGGGCTGTGTGAAACACAGGCATGTTCTGCATGTTTGTGGTCACCAAAAGAATTCCATATTCCACGCCCCAAAAGAATCCACATCTCTTGAAGCTACAGTCACTTTGTCCACGCATGGAGGAGGGGGAGAGGGACGAAATGAATTGCACTGCCACGAGAACAGAGTTTCCTCCTTGCTTTACTCAGAGATTAATGCCCATTGTCAGCAGCTTTTATGATAAATGATCGTCATTGTGAATTTTGGTAATGAAGATGCATCATGCTGTGTGTTGTTCACACACTGCAGAACAATTCTCCTCTAATCAGCAATGGCTGGGAGTGCTCAAGATTGTTTTGCAGGGAAAAAGAAATAGGCTGTTTGGATGGGAATTGGTTTGGATTTCAATGTTGTAAATAGAGCCAGAGACTTCAATTCTGAGTTTCACTGGGAGGTGATGACAGAACCTTGGGCTGTGGCTGTTCCGGTGGCCTGGGCTTTGGTGTGACAGGAGCAGGTGAAAGCAAGAGCTGCTGGATCCATTTCATCCACACTGGCTACGATTTTGGGGTTTACTCTGGATTTTACCCTATTCCTGGGAAGGATCAGTCACCCCGTTGAACTGTCACACCCCTGTTAGTGGGAGCAGAGCATTTGGTGCCCACTGGACACCAAATCTGCTTTAGTTTCCTCATCCACATGCACAAAACCACAGGGAATCAACTCAAAATTCAATGAACAAGAATAAGCACCAAAGACATCTGAACCACTGTAAGATATTGTGTGCACTACCTGCATATTCCAGGCTAAAATTAAAGAATAATTTCATTTCTACAGTTGGTGAGTGTCTGAAAAAAACAACTCCCATCGTTAAATCTGCATTATTTTGGTGCATTGCCAAGATTCTCATTTTTGAGGGCAGACTTCTTCTTCTTAAGGGCCTTGGAGATGATTAAAGGGATGGAAAGGCTGGGAGAGCTGGGATTGTTCAGCCTGGAGAGAAGGCTCCAGGGAGAGTTCAGAGCCTCCTGTAGGGCCTAAAGGGGCTCCAGGAGAGCTGGAGAGGGACTGGGGACAAGGGCTGGAGGGCCAGGACACAGGGAATGGCTTCCCAGTGCCAGAGGGCAGGGCTGGATGGGATCTTGGGCAGGAATTGTTCCCTGGCAGGGTGGGCAGGTCCTGGCACAGGGGGCCCAGAGCAGCTGTGGCTGCCCCTGGATCCCTGGCAGTGCCCCAGGCCAGGCTGGACACTGGGGCTGGGAGCAGCCTGGGACAGTGGGAGGGGTCCCTGCCCATGGAACTGGAAGAGCTTTGATGTCCCTTCCCACCCAAACCATTCCATGATTCTATGATTAAAATAGTGGGGTTAGGAATTGGATTACAGAAGTGGGGTGAGAGGCCATGATGGTTTAAAGGTTTAAAGTCAGGGCTCCAGGTTTTTGGTGGTTACACCCCTCAAAAGAGGCCCTGCATTCCCCTTCCCAGTCTGACCCCACCTGAACTCTCCTGACCTCCACAGGAACCATTAGCTGGGAATTTGGAAGAAGATCACCTTCCTTAATATCTTGGCCCTGTCCTGTTTATTTCTGCCCAAAGTTTACCTTTTTCTCCCCAGCACGAGGTTTCCACTCGGCTTATTCTCCACCAACAGGAGTAACTCATGGAACTGCTCAGAAACGTTAAAAACCAGCATGAAGAGCGGTGTTAGCTCTGCTAAGGAAAGCAAAGTCATCCTTCTCATGAAGCAAGGGTCCCAAATCTCTCCTGCAGCTTTGAAAATCACCCTCTGTACTTTAATTAAGCCAGAGTTACCCTGTAACGATGCTCACAGTGTATACATCCTCCTGTATCACCCCCTGGCAAACTCCATCTCTGCACTTCTCTCACTGGCTGATCTGGCATTTTGATGCAGAATTTTAGAAACTTTTATCCCTAACTCAAGGAATTGAAGAACACCAATCATCTCTTGAAATAGTTGCAGAATCTGCTTTCTGCAAAGACCAANTGCAAAAACTCTTTTTTGCAAAAACCAATTTTTCTTTTTTTTTTTTTTTTTTTTTTTTTTTTTTTTTTTTTTTTTTTTTTTGCTGCTTGCAAGGCACATTCATGAACCAAAATTGGTTGGGGTGGGGGCAGCAGAATTCTTTTGCTTTCAACATTTTTTTTCTCCTCGTCTGCAGCAAAAAAACCCAGAGTTCGTTTTTGCCTGAAAAAGTGCAAAAAGTTTTCAGCACAAAAAATACAAGTACAACTACATCCTCTAGAAATGATATAACTCATCTGCTCCAGGTTTGAGTTACAAATATGCACTCATTTACTGGTAAAATGGCCAGGTTTTGTTCCTAGAATCTCTTGGAAAACAGCCATCTTCCAAAAAGTCTCCATCAAATACTACAAATATAGAAAGGCTACTACCCTGGCATTTTTATTAAAAGTTTTCTTGTCAAATTGGAGCCATGAAAATCTGATTTACTGCCAACTTTTTTTGTGGAAAATCAACTCAGTCATGTTTTTCTTGGCAACGGGAAGTAAGCTTGAGTTAAAGGAAGATTTGTTTTAGCATTATTTCATGTTTTCTGAATACATTTCATATATATTTATGTCTGCCTCTGTTTCTGCTGCATGGAAATGCTGCTCTCACCCAGCTGGTGGAACTTGCTTGGCTGTGCACGGGAGCAGCGATCGAATTCCAAAATGAAAATCTGAGTTCTCTTTTTTATTTCTATGCTTTCTGCCACACAAACTCACAGCTGCATCCAAAGTGTATTTAAGGAATTTACTGCTTATGATAAAATTAAACCTCCAAAGCAGTTTTGAAAAGATTTAGGGATCTTTTCCTATGGGCAGGTAGCTCAAAATTCCACAGTGCCTTGGAAAATGTTTGGTTTTAGGGATTTCAAGCTACTCAAGGTCTGGACTCAGAGTCCAGTGCTGCATTCTGATAAATCAGAGCAGAAAACGGAATTCAGTAAGGCACTGAACTTTCCAGATTTTTGAAAACTCGATGTGTGGGAGATTCATAACCCACCCAACAGATGACAGGAATCCTCTGCTGCAATATGTTGAGTGTGACAGCCTGGCCAGGAGCTGAGAATTCCAATAAGTGAGGATTTGAACTGCTTTGTAGAAGCCCAGAATGGCTTGGGTTGGAAGGGACCTAGAAGACCATCCAGTGCCACCCCCACCTGGCCTTGGGCACGGCCAGGGATCCAGGGGCAGCCACAGCTGCTCTGGGCACCCTGTGCCAGGGCCTGCCCACCCTCCCAGGGAACAATTCCTGCCCAATATCCCATCCAGCCCTGCCCTCTGGCACTGGGAAGCCATTCCCTGTGTCCTGGCACTCCAGCCCTTGTCCCCAGTCCCTCTCCAGCTCTCCTGGAGCCCCTTTAGGCCCTGCAAGGGGCTTTGAGTTGTCCCTGGAGCCTTCTCCTCTCCAGATGAGCACAGCCATCCCTGGAATGTGGTGTGCAGGTAGCACAGGGGCACTGCCTTGTCTCTCCCCATCATATTACTTTTGGAAGATGTCTTAAAGCCCAAAAGAAATGGATCTTCCAACAAGGAGAATGCCAGTGGTTTGACACTAGGAGAAAGGTAAAAACCACCTTTTCTCTGGCTAATTAGGGCTGCTATTGCTTTAGCTCTCTTAATCCTGGCTTCCTTCTAAACGCAGAAAACACAGTGCCAGCCCTTTGCTCTGAACTGCTCTTACGCATCAGGAAGCTGGAGAGAAACCCAGGGAGAGGCAGAACTCATGGATCTGTCCTCAGCAGCTCCGGCTCCGCCAAGTGCCCAGCTGGCAGTGCCCACGCGTGTCCCTGCCCACGGCCAGCTGCTCCTCACTCTGTTCTGGCCAGGCTCCCACTCCCCCAGCCCTGCTGGCAGCACGGAGTGCTCTGGAGTCTGTTTCCATCACAGCCAAAGGAGTGGAAGGGATGGGTTCATCTGGCAAGAAACCCCTGGAAGCTCTGCAGCTGTGGGGCTTGGGGAGGTGTGAAGGCAGGGACAGTGGTGGGGGAACAGCACGCTGTCCTTCCTGGCATAGACGGGGAGAAACTGGGAACAGCCTTCCCACTCTGGAAAGATGGGGCACCTGCCCCCCGAAGTGAATTTCCAATCTCATTCCTCAGGGGAATTTAGGTGTGCACCTAAAGGATGCAGGCTTCAATCAGATCCATGTTCCTGTAGTTACAAACTGACAGCAAGATGCTGGCATCCAAATGCAAAAGCCACACGGGACAGGAAAGGATTTGGGATTTCTCCGTACAAACATGGAGCTGCAGCTGCTCCCAGGCCATAAACACAATGCTGTGCTTTCAGCCACAAGCTGGGCTCAACCAGCACGTGGATGGATGTTCCCAGACACAATCCCTCACTCGAACCCCAGGCATTCCCCACAGCCCAGAGCGTTTTTAAATAGGACTGACATGAACTTGCACGATGTAATTACACTGTGCTTCTTCAACAAAGGGATGCTCTTCCACATTTTTCATACTCATCCCTCTCCTCCTGAAATCTCCCTCCTACTCTCCAGCTCAATAAGGTTCAGGAATGTCTGAACAGCAGAGTGAGGTGTAAAGGCTCCCACAGTCTTTCATCCCCCGGTCTGTGTAATATTTTCTGCGTAATATTTATGTAAGCCCATTTTAGGCTGTGTTTGCCTTGGTTAATATTTTTCCCACTTACATGGAACTACTCAAGGAAACCTTTAGGAATGTAGAGATTTATAGCTCCAGACACACACTTCCCCAGCTATTTTTCCTCTATCAGCACTCTATCTGCTGATGAACAAAACTAAAGACAAAATCAGAAACTCATGGCCTTTAATGCTCAAGACAACACCTGCATCTACAAAATCTTTGGCACCTGAAAGCAAGGGGGTAGCTAAAAATTGATTCCTGTTGAGGATCACACACGAGCAGTGACTGTCGGTGCTGAGAAAGCTTTGGCTAGGAAAATCTCAGCTCTGCAGTGTTCTGTGAGAACTGTTTCTTTCCCATAGGCTTTAGCCAAAATAATATTACCTTTTGTAAATTTTGTGCACTTGCATACTGCTCTTCTCTGATAGAGAATATTTCTGCTAGGAGAACAACTTTCTGCTACGTGCTAGAATTTTGGGCCTGCCTCTTAGGAGGTGGCTAGCCCACAGAACCAATGGGTTTATGACACGTAGCACGTTTGCAATCTACCTTATAAAATCCCTTCTAAAAATTAGTAAAGTGCAGACTTATGCCCATCTTTTATCCAGATTCAGTGTGGTTTCTTTACTACATATGGTGACAAGTGACCTTACATGTGTGAATTCCCACAAACCTCTCCAGAGTTGAACCTTGAGTTACCTGCAGTCCTGTCACTGGTGGTGTCCCCAGGGTTCAGTACTGGGCACAGGATTGTTCAGAATATTCATCGATGACTGGGGAGGAGCAGCCCCAGGCACCAGCACCAGCTGCTGGAGCAGCTCCCAGGGGAAGGACCTGGGGGACCCCGAGCTGTCCTGGGGCCAAGGAGGCCAAGGGGATGCTGGGGGCAGGTGTATTTTCCACAGTTTCAGCCCTTTCAACTTTATTCAACAGCATGATACAAGTGCAATACTGTTAGTCTTTAAATTTCAGTAGCTTCCTGAGGACAAACCACAGTCTAGTTCTAGTGCTTCTGTTTGTGAGATAATAGAAATAGTCCGTTTTAATTTTTACTAAGTGCCAAAATTCCATTAAAACCGAGAGATATTTTGAGGAGTTTGTACATTGCCTCACACAGAATGAAATCCCAAGACCTGAGTGGTATTTTACACCCTGGCAACCTTGCTGCTGGAAGTTCTCAGACACTGCTAAAACCTGCTTCAACTTATCTGGTCTTAATCAGATTTGATCCCGAGCCTGGAAAAGTTCAGGACTATTTCTGTTTCTCCTGCAGCCACAGGCCCCTGTAGGCCTGCACTTTGAGATCCTGCATTTTGTGTTTCTCTACTTAATTCACAACGACAAAGGAATACCTGTGGGATTTCCAGAGCTTGTGAACCAGCCAATCCAGCAAAGCTTTTAAGTATGCAAAGGAGTTCCAGCCATTTGCTGACATTCCTGCGAATGAGATCTGAATTGGAGCTGTAGCATTAATACATAATATTCACATTAAAGCTTAGCAAGGCAGGAGTTGTTCAGATTCATATTCCAGTGAGACAAACAAGTGTCTGATCTAGAGGTGGTCTTGAAGGTATCACTGAGGTTTAATTTTAGATTTTTTCCCTGCATACCAGAAGTTGGGGTCCAAGGCACCAGCTTCAGCATTATTAGAGACTATCCAGTTTAACAAACCCCCATGTTTCTCATCAAAGGAATCTTTTGGATTGAAAAATCCTAAGGAAAGCTCTGCCTGCCCCATTTCCATTTTTGCAATTATTATATACATATTAATTGGAGCAAACTCTTTAGGCAAGGGTTCACATAAGCAGCTTTTAGCTGATGAATTATCCCTGTCAGTTAAAAACATTTACATGGCTTGTTTATGTTACGTTGTTAATTTTATTGCAATTTAGTATTAATTAACAGCCCTGTCTTTACAAGGTGTTTAATCAGTTACAACTCTTAATTACACCACAGCATTGCTTAATAAAACAGCACACTATTTGGGATTAAGTTAAATTGGTTAAATTAATCTGTTACCCTCTTTTGTGGGTAATTTATTGCACAATAAAAGCAAGTAGTGAAATTATTTTCATGGCAAGTAGCCTGAAAATTATTTTTACGTAGATCCTTTTTTACCTTAGCCACAGAGAAAAAACTGCCTCTAATTTCAGTGTTTTCTACAGATCAGCAAAAGGCTCAGAACTGTCTCAAAAACTGCAGTCACAGAAATTTGGTGCTGGAGCAGCCTGGTTTGGGAAGCGATGCTGGAGCAGAGGATCAGCACCCTCAGCTCCAAGGGAAGCTCCCCAGCCAAGGAGCTGCTCCTGAGAGCAGCCAAAATCCTCTGCTGGAGCCTGCTGAGGTCATGGAAAATCTTTTCCTCCATGGAGCTACCAAACTTCACCTTGAACCTACCTCAGCTTTTCCCACAGAATCCCAGGGTGGTTTGGGTAGGAAGGGACCTCAAAGCCCATCCAGTGCCACCCCTGCCATGGGCAGGGACACCTCCCACTGTCCCAGGCTGCTCCCAGCCCCAATGTCCGGCCTGGCCTTGGCCACTGCCAGGGATCCAGGGGCAGCCCCAGCTGCTCTGGGCACCCTGTGCCAGGGCCTGCCCACCCTGCCAGGGAACAATTCCTGCCCAAGATCCCATCCAGCCCTGCCCTCTGGCACTGGGAAGCCATTCCCTGTGTCCTGGCCCTCCAGCCCTTGTCCCAAGTCCCTCTCCATCTCTCCTAGAGCCCATTTAGGCCCTGAGAGGGGCTCTGAGCTCTCCTCATGCTCCGAGGCAGCGAACCCTGAGCACACCATGGGATCATCCACTGGCTTACTTGAAATCTGCTCCTGGGTATTTTCACTGCAGATGTGCCACCCCTGTTCCCTGTGTTAGGAGAAAGAATTCACACGTTGCCCACAACCCCTTTTTCCCCTGTTTGGAGCTTCTGTCCCTCTGCAAGTCCAAGGCTTCAGCTGCACCTCTCAGACTGATCACCCCAATCCCACCCCGTGACTCCTCACACGATGCCATTCACCCAGCCACCCCTCCCGAGGCTTTGCTCAGCCCTGTTGGTTATGTACAACCATTTCTTCTTTGTTTGGCATTGCCAAGCACTCACAGTGACTAAAATAATTATTTCAGATCATTTCTTCCTGTGTCAACATCATTTAAAATCGTAACTCTGTCCTTGCTGAAATGCCTCCAGACCTTTCTGAAGCCATTCTGTTTGTGACTTTCTGGTTCTAATCTATGATACCTCACAATTCAATGAAGAAAAATAAAAATTAAATATAACAATTATAGTTTAATGTTTGCCACAAGCTCGGGATGGGCTGGGAAACACCTCCCTGTGTGGCAGCAGCATGGGAGACACTGGGTCCACACTCAGCCATGACCACATTTCTGGAACCTTAACCCACATTATAATTCTCATGTTCAATTCTGAATTTTTAAAAGAACAAGTGAATTGGAAACAAATTACAAACCTACTAAGCCAATGATTTATGCAATGGAATTTCCCTTGTCAGTCCTCTGGGACCTCTCCTGCACCCGGGTAGGTCACAGGTAGTAGTTCAGACTGTTCTGGCAACTTCTGCAGATGCTTCAGGGTGAATTTCTTAGTCTGGTGACTTGAATAACAATCGTCTCACTAATTATTTTTCTAACTTTATCTCTTCCTCCTTGGACCTTTGCATTATCTCCTGAAATTAGTGAAGAAACTCTGTTTGTATTTCCAATGCTCCTCATACTGAGGGGATGCATTTAATAAAATATTTATGAACTGTGCTATTCAATACTTCATCCTTGGAAAAGTAGTGCCATGCATTTTACACTTACTTGGGAGCAAAACTAAACTTCAAAAATGCCTTAAGATAAATATTTTACCAAACAGACTGGGGAAACATTCACACTCCAAAGTCCCAAAGGTTGCTTCGTCTGACTCTGATTGTTTTATGATAAATGGATGTGTTCCCACAGACTGGCAGAGGCGGTGCAAAAGTGCCACAGCTTTTGGAGGAACAAGGAACTGTTGAGCTCTAAAGGCTCACGCAAGGATTTTGAGGCACCTGAGCTGATATGACTTCTCCCAGCAGCATCTCCCATATTTAAGAGGTGATTTGGTGATACCTTGGTGCTGATCCTCACTCCAGATTTTCCCTGTCTGCCAGGTGTTTGCAGAGATAAAGTTTTATGCCTGAGCAGAAGCACCTCTGTGCAATTTGTCCCTTTACTCACTACGTGCTTGTGCAGCTCCCAGCGCTTTACTGCAGCAATGCCTTAAGAGAATCCACACACTAATTCTTGAAAGCAAAAGCCTTTTCATAGCCTTTTTCTGTTGTTGATCATTCACCAAAGCCAAGGTCAAGACAGGAGTTAACTGGAGGCCTCTAAACTTTCACCTCCTCACATCTCCAAACACAGTGAGTTTTATACTTAAGGCTTTACTGAGCTGACTTTATTCCCCAGGACTCTTCCTCCTCTTAAATCTACTGGTCTTGGGGTTTATTGTCTCTTCTGTAGAATGAGCAATTAATGAAGTTTTGCTTCAAAAGTATCAAGAATTCTGGCTTGTAGCAAAAATGGTCTGTCCCTGCTGAGGGACCTTGAGGGCTGTGTCCAGTTCTGGGCCCTCCCAGCCAGAGAGCCCTGGAGGGGCTGGAGTGTGTCCAGGGCAGGGAATGGAGCTGGGAAGGGGCTGGAGCCCCAGGAGAGGCTGAGGGAGCTGGGAAAGGGGCTCAGCCTGGAGCAAAGGAGGCTCAGGGGGGACCTTGTGGCTCTGCACAGCTCCCTGACAGGAGGGGGCAGCCGGGGGGGGTCGGGCTCTGCTGCCAGGGAACAGGGACAGGACAAGGGGAAATGGCCTCAGGCTGGGCCAGGGGAGGCTCAGCTTGGACAGCAGCAGGAATTTCCTCAGGGAAAGGGTGCTCAGGCCTTGGCAGGGGCTGCCCAGGGAGCTTTGGAGTGCCCATCCCTGGAGGTGTCCAAGGGAGGGCTGGAGGTGGCACTCAGAGCTCTGGGCTGGGGACAAGGTGGGCATCAGGCACAGGGTGGATTCCATGGGCTGGGAGGGCTTTTCCAGCCTAAAGAATTCTGTGAGAGGGCATGAAGGACACCAAGGCATACAGTTATATCAAATTGGCACCACGGTGCACTGGGGTTCTCCTGGAGGAAAGAAAGTCTAAGCTTCATTTGTGCCTTTTTTGGGCAAATCTCCATCCATGGCCTTAGGAACAACCTTTAATGTCCTGGCTGGTGATTTTCCATGGAGAGCATGTCCCACATGCCAGGGGTAAAATGCCTCCCCTGGGGAACAGCAAGGTGTCACCAAGGGTGCCTTGTGGCTGCTGACTGAGAGGAAGGAACACAGCTGGGCTCTGGGCTGGGTTCCACAGCCTTTGAGGCACGGGAGCAGGAGGGGGAATGCCTAATGCTGCAGAACAGCAAAGGCAGCAGACCAGGATCTGAGGGGAGGCCTCCCTGCTGACACTCAGTGGCGTGGAAAAAAGCTCCCCACGTGACTCAGGCAAACACAGCCGAGTGAGAAAAACAAGCTCTTCAAGTAAAGCTCTGCCAAGCAGCTGCATGTGCTCGGGGGACACACACACACACACGTGGGTTTGGGAGCTCAGCTGTGACCTCACAGACACCTTCAGGGGGCTCAAGCACAAACTTGTCACTGTCATAACGTGGTCACATAGAAAAATCACACCAAGTCCAGGGTCAGGTAGAAATGGCAGCAAGGCCTGTTTAATTTTTTTTTTCACGAAGTTTTTATATGTTAGCTCACAAAAAGTGAATTAAATGGCATAAAGTAATTGGTCCTCTGGCCATCCACCTCTCGAGGGGGTTGGCCCAACTCTAACACGTCCGTTCCCAAGTGTTTTTCTAGTCGAAGCTATAACAATCCAGCAAAAACAAGTCACAGGTGTGGATATTGATAAAAACTGGTAACTTTGTTTTGGTTAGCTTGCATGGGAAAGACAGAGCTCTCACAGAATGCTAGAGCGCTGAAGGAATTCACTGCTGAAACCCTTTCAACATTTACACAGACCCACCATGACAAGCCCTCTGCATCAAAGCAAACCCATTAATTGCTCATTCCCAACATTCACTGCCCACAATCTGGTGGGTTGTTTTAAATAATGATTAAACAGCGAGGCTGCTACAAGCACATCTTTCCCTTCCTACAGCAGGTAGCTACAGCAGGTAACACTCAGCCAAGGCTCAGCATCCTTTCATCCATATCCATTGGACAGAACCATGCTAGAACACCTCCACATCCCTGGCAGTGCCCAAGGCCGGGCTGGACAGGGCTTGGAGCAACCTGGGATAGTGGAAAGCGTCCCTGCCCATGGATTGGGATGAAGTTTAAGGTCCCTCCCAATCCCAAACCAGTCAGGGATCCTCTGATTCTATGTTTGCATTGCCTCACCTCGTATTTACAAAATGTTTCAGTGCTTTCCTGGTGCTTATGTAGCATTTAAAGGTTAAAAAGAGAATAACCTGTGCATTGAGAGATTTTTTTTTAGTCTTCTAGTATTCCCTTTATATTCAGCAGTTCTAAAGGTTTGATTTGATGAGCCCCCCCCCAGGACTCTCCATCCTGTGCCATGCCCAGATCACAAGCAGCACCTTGAACTGGGTGCACGGTGCCCCCACACCTTTCTCAGTATGGCCTCAAAAGTCCCGAACAAAGACTTGAGGGAGGCAGCAGGGCTTTAAAGGCTGAGAAAGGAAAAGCAAAGCGAGGAAATCCAAGGAGGGAGAGAGGAGAAATACACAGCACATAAAAAGCACAGCAGAGGCTGGGGAGGAAGGCACCACACAGTAGGTGGTTTCCAAAGAACAACCTGACACTACCCTCACATGTGGCCACCTAGTGCTGGATCACTCATCCCCATCATGGCAATCATTTAGGAACATTTTAGGAATTGCCATCATCACCAACAGCTATTTAAATTTGGGATGTACAGCAGCCCTCCCATAGAATTGCACCTCTCCTGTCCCTGATTTAGTAAAAAATTAGTAATTTTTTTGCTGTGACAATTCACTGGTGAAGGCAAATCTTAAAAATGAGCTTGCAAGTGTTTTGAGCTTCAGAAATCTGTCTCCGAAAAAGCCCGATTATGGTTCTGCATTTCATCATGTCATGGCTGCATATCACCGGAAAAATAAAAGTCACAGCTCAAGGAAGATAACAGGGTAATGTCTGGAAGGGCTCCTGGCTGTCAGGAGGAGCCCTCACAACTGAAAGGCAAGAGAAAATCTTTCCCTAATCTTTCCTCTCTGCAATTGCATCGTTGTGCTGAAGTACTCAGAGCTATCACAGGAGCACAGCCACCCACACACCCCGATGCACATGCCAGGAGGCTCTGGCAAGGCAGGGAAAGCGGGGCTTCGTTTCATCAAGAAATCCCAGACAACCAGATCCTAACAGCCTTGAGGCATCCTTGTGCCACAGAAAAAGGGGAAGGAGTCCGGGAAATGCCCCTGTGAGCATGGAAAGGGCTCTGCCAGCCCCGAAATCATCGCTGCTGTCACAGTCCCTGGCCTGGAGCTTCCTTCCCTGAGCTGAGGCAAGTGATCCAGTGGGAAATCCTGCCCCAGCAGTGCCAGGCTCCAGGGAGTGGCAGCTTGGACAGAGCTGCAGCCCCAGGCTCCCTGTCTCAGGAAGCCCCAGGGGAAAGGCTAAAAATGGAACCTCTCACAGGCATTTTTGCTCTGATTGCCTGACAGTGGCCAAAAGGCAGTTCAGATTAACACCCCCTTCTGCAACTTCTAAGTGTAATTCACCTGTATTTTCCCTCTTCTCCCCATTTCCAGCAGGTCAGCAGATACTTGTGCCTGCAAACTATCCATAGGAGCTGCCACCTGGCTAAAAATAAAATAATTCAAATCACTCCTGTTCCTCAAGCATACCAATCCCATTCAAAGAGGGATTTTATTTATCCAGTTGGGTTTAAACACAGCTACCAAAGAAGGTGACATCTCAGAGATTTCCACCCAGGACAGAGCTCCTGGCAGTATCAGAGGAGCCCCAACATCCAACACGCAGTGTTTGGAGAAAGAGGGAATTGATTTTGTTCTATCAACTTTGAAAGTGCCTCTGTAGCACCCCGAGAGCCTTTCAGGCAGGGTTTTGCAGGCTGTCCTGGCTTTGCTTTGATTGCTGTTGTAGCTGGGATCTACAGCTTTCCTGCGAGGGGATTATCTGTTATCCCACCCTTTGGGAGCACCCCCTGCTGTGACAAAGGTTTTTCTCTGCTCAATCTGTTAAATTTCACTAACTAACAAAAGTGCAGCACATCCAGCATCGCATTTCTTTCTCCTAATGGCCCTCAGCCCCTCAAGGCCTAAACAATCCCTGAGTGGTATTTAACATCACCAGAGCCGATTCTTAATTCACTGATAAACTGGAATCTGATGGCATTTTGGGGTTCACAAGCACAGTTGCTTTGTGTCACACTGCTCATTAATGCCTTCCTACTGTATTTTATGGGAAGGAGCAGAGTTGGAAGGGAATAAATCACAGCCCTGGAAACAAAACAAAACAAAACAAAAGAATAATTTGCGTGGCTGTGTTGCCCACAAGGAATACCCCTGGCATTAACAGAGCCATTTAATCCCTTGCTGTCATTTGGTCCATTCTTCCCTGACTCAGACAAATCTCCACTGCTTTATCCCAGCAGAGTGAATATCCTGCCACTGAAAGGCCTGTTGGAACAAGGATCACACAAAGCAGAGCTCCTTAGGACACGAGGGTTTATGTGGGGCTCCATGACCCCTCCTCAGGCTGGGGACACCTTCAAAGCCCAGGGGCACAAAGAGAAGTCAGGGCATTGCTCATCCAGAGCTGCTGGCAACTCTGGGACATTGATCTTCACACAGGCAGCAAATCCAAAGGGAGCAGGGAGGTCCCAGGCCCATCAGTGGGATGTGGATTGGGGGGAGATGTTTCTGCAGCCAAATGCTGCCATCAAGGATTTTAATGTAATTTAAAGACAGGGAGAATTGAGGACTTAAAGGTCATAACATTGTGTAATTAATTAGAGTGATACTAAATGAGTCACTAAAAGTAAAAACAACCCAAACTCCTCTCCCATCAATTCACCTGCTCGTGGATTCACATCTGCGTGCCAAGAGGGAAGGACATTCCCTATCCATGTTCCCTGACTAAAGAATGTGCTGCAATGCAGAAACGCGAAGCTGAGAAGTGGAGAGAAGGAGCTAAAGCACTGTTGTATAATGTCATGTACAATTATCTTCATGTGAGCACGTCCAGCAGCCCCAGGAGCGGCTGAGGGAGCTGGGAAAGGGGCTCAGCCTGGAGCAAAGGAGGCTCAGGGGGGACCTTGTGGCTCTGCACAGCTCCCTGACAGGAGGGGACAGCTGGGGGGGAGGTCGGGCTCTGCTGCCAGGGAACAGGGACAGGACAAGGGGAAATGGCCTCAGGCTGGGCCAGGGGAGGCTCAGCTTGGACAGCAGCAGGAATTTCCCCATGGAAAGGGTGCTCAGGCCTTGGCAGGGGCTGCCCAGGGAGCTTTGGAGTGCCCATCCCTGGAGTGTTAAAAAAGAATGTGGATGTGGCACTTGGGGCCATGATTTAGGGGTGAACAGGGTGATGCTGGGTTTATGTTTGGGTTTTATGACCTTAGACGTCTTTTCCAACCTGGAGAGCTCTGTGATTCTCCATACCAGTTGGCCAAAAAAATACAGGGCTCACTCGTTGAAACAAAAGCAAAGGCAGCCTTCCAGCAGTCCCATCTATCCATAAAATGCACAAATCCAGCCATTCTAAAGGAGGTAACAGAGCATTTCTTACACACACAGCAGGCACAACTCCCAGCCACAGAAACTCCTGGGAAGAAGGCAGGAAGAGATCAAGTGCCTGCATAAAAATCCTATCCCGCTGCACAAAATCCTCTCCAGACACATTCACCTCTCAATCTCCTTTTGCTGCCTTTTCCAGGAGTTCAAGAGACCAAAGAACCCTCCCTTGCCAACCCAGATGAACTGAAAACCACTCATGGTGCTGCTGATGGCTGAATGAACATCTTGCCACATCTGCAGAGAGTCTGAAAATCAGAGAGACAGCAGAGTGTCACCCAGAGGACACCCCAGAGAGGAGGAACCACTGCTGGAGTGTGCCTGGAGGTCCTGGCAGCAGCAAGATGAATGTGCCAGACAATGTGAAGCTTCTGCATCCCTACCAAGCAGAGGATCCAGCTTTTTCCACTCAGATCTCCATCCCTGCCCCTCCCAGAGGTCCTCACCTCTGAGCAGGCCAGGAGGACAGAACACAGCCTCGAACACTGAATCAGGAGGGGATCCACAGAGACACAAAGCACTTGGGTCTGCTCACGCAGAATTCCAGGCTACCAAGGAGGGGAAGGATCAGGGAAATGATCTGTTGCTAATTGTGATATCCATTACAAGACAAGGATTCTAATTACTGTGCTTTTCTACTTCTTTGCTTGTGCTCGGCAGAGCAAATTGTGCAAAGGAAATGGGTTTGTTTCCAGGCAGTTCTGTGTTCCTTTTCCATTTGCCACATTTGCCTGGAGCAACATCAAGCCCTTGGCACCAGAGGTCTGGTGGGCATCTATCCCCAGGCAAGAGAGACAGCTGGAGGCCCCCAGCCAGATCACAGCTCTGCTGCAGCACCTCAGGGATATTTTCCTTAAGGATTCAGAATCCCAGAATGATCCCTAATACCTGTGTGAATCTCAGGAACGTCATGATTTTGCTGGGTATCCAATCCGAGTGTTGAATTCTTGGATCTTCCCTTAGGAGAATGCTAAAAATTAGTGCTTTTTTCCCTGTTAATCAGGGGAAGAAATAACTTTTCCCATCAAGTCTGGTGGGCACCATGTCATGAGGCAGTTTTGAAGTTCTTGCTGCTTCCAAACAACATCCCCAAAATACAAATGTGTTTGTAGAGGACCTTGCACTTCATGCCTAGGAAGAGAAACCTGCCTCAGTCTATGGCATAGGACAAAAAAGGTCCACAAGAAGCCCTTGGATAGATTTTCCCAGTTTTTCTGCCCATTTATTATAGAATTATTGGATCAGTGAGGCTGGAAAAGGCCTCCCAGCCCATGGAATCCACTCTGTGCCCAATGCCCACCTTATCCCCAGCCCAGAGCACTGAGTGCCACCTCCAGGCCTTCCTTGGGCACCTCCAGGGATGGGGACTCCAATGCAGGATTCGTGATGGCCTTCATTGTTAATAGGCCTGAAATGTTCTAAATAAAATTGCATTTATATTATAATTAAGTAACATAAGCAGGAAGCCATCCCGGAAAGGAATGGCAAATCCCAGTGGATCAAGGGATGAAAAAAAAAAGCAGTTTTAATAAGAAACCTAGATGAGAAAATCTGAATTTTTTCTTTAACTTCAAGACTAAAGCCTGTGGAAGGTGAAGCACTTGTGCTATGAGAAAAAGCTGGGAAAATTGGGATTCTTCAGCCTGGAGAGGAGAAGCTTCAAGATGACCTAACTCTGACCTTCCAGGACCTGAGGAACAACAAGAAAGATGGAGAGAGACTCTTTACAAAGAATGGAGTGCCAGGACACAGGGAATGGCTTCCCAGTGCCAGAGGGCAGGGCTGGATGGGATATTGGGCAAGAATTGTTCCCTGGGAGGGTGGGCAGGCCCTGGCACAGGGTGCCCAGTGCAGCTGTGGCTGCCCCTGGATCCCTGGCAGTGCCCAAGGCCAGGCTGGACACTGGGGCTTGGAGCAGCCTGGGACAGTGGGAGGTGTCCCTGCCCATGGCAGGGGTGGCACTGGGTGGGCTTTGAGGTCCCTCCAACCCAAACCACCCTGGGGTTCCATGAGAAACCAAGGCAGAGTCAGCTCAGAAAAGCAATTCCAAGGTTGCAGTTTCCCCTTCTTGGCTCTGGCTGTATCTGGAGTCAAAATATTCTTGGAATAAATGCTGCTTTTTT
>VXAC01008199.1:348692-403050 GCA_013399225.1 Rhipidura dahli | reverse complement strand
CCCTGAACTTCCCTTCCCTTTCTTGAACTTCCCTTCCCTGAACTTCCCTGAACTCCCCTGAACTTCCCTTCCCTTTCTTGAACTTCCCTTCCCTGACCTTCCCTTATCTTTCCCTTTCTCTTCTCTTCCCTGAACTCCCCTGAACTTCCCTTCCCTTTCTTGAACTTCCCTTCCCTGATCTTCCCTTATCTTTCCCTTTCTCTTCTCTTCCCTGAACTCCCCTGAACTTCCCTTCCCTTTCTTGAACTTCCCTTCCCTGATCTTCCCTTATCTTTCCCTTTCTCTTCTCTTCCCTGAACTCCCCTGAACTTCCCTTCCCTTTCTTGAACTTCCCTTCCCTGATCTTCCCTTATCTTTCCCTTTCTCTTCTCTTCCCTGAACTTCCCTTCCCTTCCCTAGCAGCTATAAAGCAGGAATGAACCCACAGAGGTGTGAATGAGACAAGGAACCACTTAGGGCTAAATTACAGCTCCCGGGGGAAAGATTCCATGAACTAGGAGCTAAAGGAGCAAACAAACAAGTTCAAGATGCCCCAGGGTCACTTTCTGGATGCCAGACCCCAGCAGTATCCCCCCAGCCTGTGGCACCATTAGCAGCATCCTTTGAAGCCGTTTTTCTCTCCCTCTGGAGCAGTGGAGCAGCTTTCACTGCTGAACAATGGGACGTGCTCAGCTGCAGCACCCCGAGGGCACACGTAAATTGTACCTCATCTCAACACCAACCCTCTCAAATAAACCTTGGTGTCCAGGGCTGACCTCCATTAATTCCCATCAGTGGCCTATGAGTGGAAATAAGTCATATCAGCCCCTATCCACTCCCAAGATCCCTGGATTTCCTTTGGGACCTATTTTTCACACCCAGCTCCTCCTGTGGATGTGAAAGCTTTTACTAATCTGAACCAAAATAATGTGCAGGAGCTGGGGTAAAAATAAGAAGATAAAAGGGGGAGGCAGCAGGATCTGTAAGCACAGAGACTATAATCAGTGTATAAAGGCAGGAGCTACTTCTTGGAGCATCAAAAGAGAGTGATGTTTACGGACATTTGTTTTCCCGAAGAGAGGTCATAAAGCACCATTTGAATGATTTCATATCTGCTCCAAAGATTGGTACAGGAGAACTTCAAAAGATAAGGATACATCATTCCACACCTCAAACTGCTCTCCGAAGTCCCATTAATGTTGTTCATTCTCCCCTGCAGAAATGAACCCATAACTCACTCGCAGGGGTTGCAAGAAACGCCATAAAATTGTCAGTATCTTGCAGGGCAAACGTCTGCATGGGAAAGATAGTGTGGAATTATGGTGTGTGTGAACCCTCAGCAACCTTCCTGTTGATACTTCATCACCTGCCACACAACTGTGGCTGCCCCAGCTACAAAAATCTTACACGGAATGGTTTGGGGTTGGAGGGACCTCAAAAGCTCATCTCGTTCCACCTCCTGCCATGGGCAGGGACACCTCCCACTGTCCCAGGCTGCTCCACCTCCCAGTGTCCAGCCTGGCCTTGGCCCCTGCCAGGGATCCAGGGGCAGCCTGTGCCCGGGCCTGCCCACTCTCTCAGGGAAGAATTTTTTCCATACATCCAACCTCTGTTTTCCTGTTGAGCGGCCGAACTTGAGGTGGATGGAGGTCAGCTGGGATCTCTGCAAAGGACAAACCTCCTTGGACAGCAGATGTTTTACAGCCAGCAAAAACACTGAATATATTTAACTATTACAACTTAAAAAGGTGTGAAGGAAGGGGTTTCCAACCAGTTAACATTTTCCTTGGCCCATCCTCCAACACTTTCACATTTGGAGGTGTCTTTACAACTTCACATTTGCTCTCTGCTCGTGCTCCCAGGGTGTCACAAGCAGCTTTTCAAAAGCTTTCAGGTCACCAAGCAGCCACAGGGCTTCAGTTTCTATTTTCATTTATGTATTTTTTAAGTAGGATGTTGAAAATCCCTGTAATTAGAACTAAAAGCATGCACTTGTGGGACCTCTCAATTGAAAACCACCAGTGAGTTCCCACAAGAGGCTTCCCAGTGGATCCAGAAGTTTCTGAGACTATTTTACTAATCAATAAATGCACCCCACTATTAAAAGTCTGTTTATATATCCATGCTGCAAAACAAGATTCCACGACTGTGAAAATTGCATTTCTTCTCACAGCACTTCATTTCCTGCAAATTAAATGTGGCACCACCGATAACCTCCATAATGAGGCAACATGATGTGAAATAATTCCAGGTTTTCACAGCCTTCAGGAACAATTATATTAAATGCATGGTGATTTAAGTGACTGAGTTTGTTCAAGCATTTCTGCTGAGCCTTTTCCCCACCTTCCAGGCCTCAAAGGCTCCTGAGAAAGTGATCTTGTCACACGGGGAAAGCTGGCTTGTGGCTGTGGCAAAAGCCTCAGCACATGGCCTGCAGAGACTGCTGACTGCAGGGAGCCTTTATGGGTTCCCCTTTGAGGAAATCTGGAAGAAAACCGCACAGGGAGAGGATGGGAGGGGAACTGAAAGTCAAGGCAATGCTGTCACATGATTTTTTTGTGTTTCTGGCTGTAAGAAAGAGCCACTGGACCCCGGTGTTATATCCTAAGTGCTTCCTCTGCCCTCTCTTGCCCTGCATTTACCTTACGATTGGAGAGAGTAGAAATTCCATGTCTGTCCTTGCTGTAGCACTGTACCTTCTTTTGTGACCTCAGCAGAGGACTGAAGGGAGTTCTGCCCTGAGCACATTGTCCAGAGAGCCTCTGGGCTCTGCTCCCTGGGGCTGCTGCACAGCTGGGTGCACACAATGCTGTGCCCTGGGCTCTGGGATGGCCCTGCTGGAGCACGGAGGTGACACCAGGTGCCCTCTGGGCTCCCTGCAGCCTGAGCCATCCTGGGATTCTGAACATGGAGAACATATCACCTATGTAAATATATCAGTGAATACTCTGGAAGCAGGATTAATTCTATCAGCTATCCATCTTTAATGGCAGAACATATTTTTCGCTAAGTAATTCTCACAAAGTTATTATATTCTCTCCAAAATGAAGCCATATTTCAAGATTTCATTATTACAACGTACAAAACCAGGGGTTGTGACACGGGTGAATACCAATGATCTGCTGAGAGACCAGTAACATCCAACACAACCTGGCAGAACCTTTCAAGCCCTCACATTTTATTTTACTGTCATTATATGGCACAGAACTTTTTACAGAATAGTCCAAAAAAATTGATACAACACTGTGTGAAAGTGTTTAAATAAAAGGACTACTGGATCCTGACTTTTAAGGTGTGCTTAGCTGGGAGCTATTCTCTGAAGGGCCTGCTGGAGACCCTGCAGTCACTGAGCATCATCAGTTTTCCTCTATTCTGTGGAAAACCCTCAAGGTCTCTTCCACTCTCTGTTGGATGCTCCTTGTTTAATAATCAGGGAATCACTAAGGAATTGAGGTTTGATAAGAGCTGGAGCTCATTGTCACCTCTGAAGCAGTGGGAAAACACCACAAGACACCCTTTGCCCATCTGGTTTTGCTCCAGATGTGCCCAGACATAACTTTACCAGCACAGAAGGTACAAAGAATGACCCTTCTGTGTTTCTGTGGGTATTTCAACACCAGTGCCTGCAAAGTGAGGCAGTACCTTTAAGCTGAACATTTTGGATGATGATCTCCCTTCTGCATGATCAGAATTCAGTGGTGTCAAAAGGCTTTTGGAATTTGGCTGTTAGACTGCTGAATTCCAACATTTTTCCACATAGCCATTAGATTTCAACTATCCTGACTGCTGTAAAGTGTTGCCTAAAATTATACTCTTCAGCAAAACTCATGGCAAACAGTCTCATCATGTGTGATTACCATGGCCAGTGTGTCTTTCCTAGCTGGGTATGCGCTCACTGTGAGGCCAAAAGCAAAATCCACCCTGCCCTTCAGTAGAATAATTCCTGGATAGCTGCAATAAGAACTAAGAAACCATATTTAGCTTTTTATAGTACACAGCAACCTCCACAGAGCACAGAGAGACTGCTCCTCTACCACTGCTGAGTTCTCACCTTCAGCAGTTTTGTTTGGCAGTCTCAGATTTCAAGATTTTTCACAAGTGCCACGTGAAATGTGAGCTTTGTTTCAGTTCCAGAGGCTCCCATCTTTCCAAAACATTCCTATTACCAAGAACTAAACCTGGGGGGAGAAAGAGACAAAGGCTCTCCTGAGGCCCACACTGCACACAAATGCACTCAACTCTCTTCCCAGTCCAATTCACTTTGGAAATCCAGAGCACCAGGAGAGTCTCATTACTGTTTAATTACAGAATCCCAGGATCCCTGAGGCTGGAAAATCCCTCCCAGCCCATGGAGTCCCAGCTGTGCCCAATGCCCACCTTGTCCCCAGCCCAG
Organism: Rhipidura dahli; assembly: GCA_013399225.1. Lineage (NCBI taxonomy): Eukaryota > Metazoa > Chordata > Aves > Passeriformes > Rhipiduridae > Rhipidura > Rhipidura dahli. The sequence continues at coordinate 398,678 of VXAC01008199.1, read as the reverse complement.
AGCTCTGAGTGCCACCTCCAGGCCTCCCTTGGACACCTCCAGGGATGGGCACTCCAAAGCTCCCTGGGCAGCCCCTGCCAAGGCCTGAGCACCCTTTCCATGGAGAAAGAGGGATGTTCCCATGCCCTGACCTGCACTGCTCCTTGTGCCGTCAGCCCATGCAGTGCCTGGAGCCATCAGCAGCTGGAAACCACAGCAGATACACAATCCCAGAGCTGAAAAGGGAAGGCAGTGACTCCAAAACTCTCAAGTTTAGTGACAAAAGCCAAAAGCCACCTGGATTTTAGTGCTCAGCCCAGAGCACACCCAAGTGCTGAGGAACAGCTTCCTGCTGTCCCAGGTGAGAAGAGCAGGAGGGGAAAGAATAGGGACACACTGAGCTCCTCTTGCAGCAGCAGTGGCTCCTGCCACCACCATCCATCTTCCCTTTGTGTCAGCCAAGCACTTGGAGAAGTGTTCCCATGCTCCATTAAGCCAGCTGGAATCAGCCTGGAATTGACCTGCTAACGCAAAGGAATCATATGACTCTAAAAGGGACAATTTGTTGCAGGGCTGGAAAACCAGTGGCGTGAGAAGAATAATCCCCCAGCTAATCAGCTTTGGCCACCTGTGGAATGGGCTCCATCAGGAGGCAGCACAGGGCAAAAAGCAGTGCCATGAGATCCCTGCAGCTGTCAGGGCATTTGGAGATGCAGCACCCTGAGGCCCTTGTGATGGTTCAGCAGTGCCTGGTGACAGCCAGCACGGAATTAAGCATGAAGGTGTGAAGGGGAACTCTTGAACTCTCCACAGAAGCCTTTGACTCGTTCTCTCTCTCTCTGTATCTCTCGTTATCTCATATCTCTCTCACTACATTTTTCATAACACTGTATTAAACAGAACTGACATGTCCTGAATCCTCCAGTTAATAGAGAGAGGTGAGGTGGTGTCCTGGTTTGGCCAAATTTGGAGGAGAATATCCTCTGAGGGAAGGCAGGTTACAACCACTCCTCCTCCACCAGGTTCAGGAAAAAAAAAAAAAGAAATTTTCCTCGGAGGAAAGTGAAAGAGATAAAAAACTATTTATTTAACGAACACACAGGAAAAGGATCACAATGCTAAATAATAAAACCTCTCGCTGTGGAGAGAAACCTGGGAAGATTTCAGAGCCCTTCTGTAGGTGTGGTCTCTCTCCTCCTCCTCAGAGCTGGGTCAGTGTGGGCCCCCTCTGGGGCCTTGGAAGAAAATTCTCCCAGTGTGTTCTGATGTTGTGGAACAGTCCAGAAGAGAAGAAGGGAAGGAAAAAAAAAAAAAACCACAAAAGTCCCAGAAAAAACCAAGTTCAACTCTCTGGAGAAAAGGAGCCAAGAGCTGGCTGGAAAGCAAGGGGTGCTTCCTCTGCTCTTGCTGCTGCAGCAGGAGAACCCAGAGCAGTGAGTGTCTGTGGCCTTGAACAACTGCTTTGAAAAGTTCTCTCCATTTTTTTTCTCTCCTTCCTCTCAGGCTCAGTTTAAAGGCACAGAAAGGCACAAAAATTAATTTCTGGGCCTTAGAGCAGATGAGAGAGGATAAAATCACAAAGTCACCCCAAGACAGGTGGAAACACGAACCAGGGAGCTGACTCTGTGTGCTCTGCACTCAGCCTGGTCAGGCTGGGGAGCCCAGGCTTTGGGCTGTAAAGAAGGGAGCAATCACCTTGGCTGGAGAAAAGGCAGTGCAGGGAGAGCCTGGGAACAGGGCAGTCCGTGCACACAAATGCCACGGGGTGCCCAGGGACCTTGGCTGGTGGTTCCCAGCCCTGGGAATGGTGAACAAGCAGGACTGATTCCCTGCTCAGCCTTCCCAGCCAGCAGGGACCTGCCCTGAGGGCAGGAAAGGCAGAAGATGATGAAGATGCTGAGCTGAGGGTGGCTCACAGGGGTGAGCCATGAGGTAATCAAGTCAGGTAAAAGCTCTGACCTTGTTAGGTTCCTAAAGAAACCCCAGGAGCCAGACACCTTACAAGCTGTCCAAATCCAGATCCCCCTTCCCACTGCACAGCTGACCCAGTGCCACAGGCCTGCCCACTGTCCCAGCTGCTGGAGAAGGGAAAAGCCACCGTGGGAGAGTGAAGAGGAGCCCCAGGCCCAGGCTGGCCCTGCTCCAGGACTGGCTGCAGCAGCACAGCTCCCAGGGACACACAAAGGAGACAGCACCAGCCCGGAATCCCAGACTCCCAGAATGGTTTGGGCAGGAAGGGACCTCAAAGCCCATCCAGTGCCACCCCTGCCATGGGCAGGGACACCTCCCACTGTCCCAGGCTGCTCCCAGCCCCAATGTCCAGCCTGGCCTTGGGCACTGCCAGGGATCCAGGGGCAGCCCCAGCTGCTCTGAAGTTTTCACAGATACATTCTTTGTTCACAGATGCGTCTTTGTTCAAGTCCCTAAAAAAGATGGCACTTTTTGGAAAAAGGATCAAAAATGGAAGTCATGTCTGTATTCAGTTTCATATAAAGCTTTAAAACTAATTATTATTAGTATCAGGAGAAGGAGACAAATCGGGATAAACTTTATAAAAAACAGAAGGCGTGGAAAATAATTTTGCACACAAAAGACCAATTATGATTTGTCATTGGTTCAGCACTGCAGAAACCCAAATGGAATTCTTTATAAACAAATATTTTGCTTAGCAAACTTCTAGATGATGCAGTAAAGCATAATAACCTCCCTTAAACTGTAATTTCAACACTTGCCTTGGAGTACATTGTAATAAGAAATAACTGCCCTGTCAGGATAATGCTCATGCAGCTTCTAAAGGACCAATCAAAAAACCCAAACTCCATAATTAACCCTCACATTCCCCCCCCACCCCGCTCAGAAACAAAGATCAAAGAAATAAAAACCAATGCCAATGCCCATTTCGCCTTGATGGCAGCAAAATCTAAGTTCAAGTGGCAGAAAGTATCAATAAACAAACTCCTCAGAGCGAGTTACAGCCACTTCAGCTTTATTACTTATTTAGAGACTATTCATCTTCTGCAGTCACTAGACTGACACTATATCCCATTCCACTCCAAAATAATTCTCTCATCTGATCTGCTGGATGTGGTGGGATTAAAAAAAGAGGTAAATGTAGACCAGGCTGATTTATAGAAAACAGAGTGCTTTTAGAATCACCTAAGCTCAATACTTGCTGTTAGTTTCAAAAATAGCATCTCTGGATAAAAGTTCCAGCCACAGGATAGGTAAAACATTTAGGGAAATGATTAATATGTGTTCCCTGTCCAGATATTTATTCAAACTTTGCTTGAAATCGACCCTTTCTGTATTTCTACATGAAATGAAGGCACAATATGAGCCTGGGGTGATGTCATAGAGTCACTGAACCATGGAATGATTTGGGCTGGAAGGAACCTTAAAGACGATGTAGTCCCACCCCTGCTGTGGGCAGGGACACCTCCCACTGTCCCAGGCTGCTCCCAGCCCCAATGTCCAGCCTGGCCTTGGGCACTGCCAGGGATCCAGGGGCAGCCCCAGCTGCTCTGGGCCCCCTGTGCCAGGGCCTGCCCACCCTGCCAGGGAACAATTCCTGCCCAAGATCCCATCCAGCCCTGCCCTCTGGCACTGGGAAGCCATTCCCTGGGTCCTGGCCCTCCAGCCCTTGGAAAGAGTCTCCCTCCATGTTTCTTGCAGCTCCTTCAGGTCCTGGAAGGCCACACTGAGGTCACCCTGGAGCTTCTCCTCTCCAGGCTGAACACTCCCAGCTCTCCCAGCCTTTCCTCCCAGCAGAGCTGCTCCATCCCTCTGCTCATCCTGGAGCCTCCTCTGGGCTCTCTCCAGCAGCTCCAGCTCCTCCCTGTGCTGGCCCCAGGGCTGGGGCAGCTCTGCAGGTGGGGTCTCAGCTGAGCACAGGGGCACAGGGGCAGAATCCCCCCTCCCCTGCTGCCCACGCTGGGGGCTCAGCCCAGGGCACGGGGGGGTTCTGGATCCCAGCTCTGACCCACAGCACCCCCAGGTACTGCTCTGGGGCTGCTCCAGCTGCTCATCCCCAGCCTGGATTCCAGTGGGTTTCCAGCTCTGCCAGTTCCCAGAGTCCAATGGGAAAGCCCAAGGACAGGAATTCTCCCAGGTGAAAGGTACTTTATGAGCTTTTTTGTTGTCACTGTGAGTATAGATCACGAATTCCACGCAGGAAAAGAATTTCCTGTGTTGGGGAGGAGCTGTGCCTGTCTTTGGCACCTCTGCTGCTGCAGTGAGACAAATATTAGATCAGGCATGGTCAGAGCATCTCTTTTTTTCACAATATAAGGAAGACGTGTCAAATTCCCACCCATCAAGTATAAATACAGCTCTGACTTCACTGCCTGAAATGTGCCACAGGTTGGAACAAGACTCTCACCATCAGTTCAGTTATGTATAGAAAGAAACAAAAACCCAAATCATTAGGGGATTGATAGAAAAGGAAGGGATGGGCAGGAAAATATCCACATCTCTGAATTCTGGATTTCTGGCCAAGTTTGAAGCATTCAGGTGGATGAAAGGAAGTTTTTAAAGCTACAGGAGCTTTCCAGAAGCAGCCTGTATTCCTCCAGGAATGTGCCATGCTTGCTAAATACCACACCCGCACACACTGCAAGTATGTCAATGATTTGATTCCTTCAGGGAGACAAACATCTCTTATTTCTATGAAACTCATGGCACAAGGTTATTTTTTATAACAACAAAGTAACGTGGGGCAGCACTGCCAGCACTGCACCACCACCTCACACTTAAATGTGGGAAGAGGTGAGATGAAAAACAAGGAAAAATAAACAACCTAAAGCAATCCAAGTGGGGCTCGGTGCTAAATCTGGGTGCTCATTTCAGCTACGGAAAACAGATTGAATCCAATGCTGTCACAGCCTTAAAATACCCACACCAGAATGCACCAAATTCCTCAAATATCTGCAGATCCATAGCTTTTATGGAGCCTTTTCAGAGCTTCCTTATAAATTTCTCCTCAAACACATCAAATACATTAGCTTCAGATAAAACCTGCTCCTCAAATAACTTCTGCTATAAGGAAGGAACAAAGGTCAATCACAACTAAATTGGATTCTTCTAACAAAAATGAGAAAAACTCTCAGCCATGTAATGTGGAATTCAGGGATGGGTTGGTTTCAGAATTAATTACGACTGCCAAGTCCTCCTCAAAGAAAGCAGAGCATAGCAAACGACACCAATGTATAGATATTTATTAGGTGCAGCCTAGCCAGGGAGTATTCCTGCTTTCTGCTAGAGCCATCCAACAAATCTGCTATGGAAATTCCTGAAAATCCAGTGCTGGGTTTTGTTAGTTCCATGAAAGTCGATGTATTAAAAGACTGTGTCTGCAACACCCCTTGGGCACCGATCTCTGCTCCCTGTGACAGGAACAGCACCAGGGCATGGCTGGAGCTGAGTCAGGTAGGGAATCCGGGAAAGGCTCTTCCCCCAGAGGGTGCTGGGCACTGCCCAGGCTCTTCCCCCAGGGAATGGGCACAGCCCCGAGGCTGCCAGAGCTCCAGGAGCGTTTGGGCAGCGCTGCCAAGGATGCCCAGGGTGGGGTTGTTGGGGTGTCTGGGAGGACCAGGAGCTGGATCCTTGATCCCTGTGGGACCTTTCCATGATTCTATGAAACTATAAATGTTCACTGCAGTATTCCCGCTGGGGCATGGACTCCACACGAGATGGAGAAGTGCACAGACGTTTATTGCACAGTGACCATTCCCTAAACAGCAGCCCACACACAGGATATCCCCTCACAGAAACAGGAAAGATGCTTCCCAGAGTGTCCCCCAGTCACCTGGGCCACTGCCTGGATATCACCTATGATGGGAACAGGCGAACAATTCCCTGTAAGGGCACAACCAACAATCTTCACACACAGTCGGCCAAGAAGGCCACAAAGCCACAATTCCCTTTGCCAGCCCATCTTAGGTGCCCTGGATGTGGTTCCATGGTTATCTCCAGGCCTAGGGAAGAGGCCTATTCCAGGCCTTCCAGGCTTTCTTTTTATAACACCCATGGTGGAACCCTACATTTCAGCATAAAGAAGAGTAAAGGTTTTATTTCAAGAACCCATGAAAAGGAATAAGAGGCTTAATAAACATCCAGCATGGCCCAAAGGAACGTGACTGAGTAATAATTGTTCCTGTACAGAAAATGCCCTCTGAGAAAAAGCCTGGCTTACCCTTAGCCAGGAGTTGATTGTGTTATTAATCCATGTTATCAGTTTGGAAAAATGCTCCCTTTGCCAAAGCACACCCTGATTTACAGACAACTCCCTCTGGCTGTCCAGGATAGGGGAAAGCCAGGAATTGTACAGGCAGGACACCCATCCATCCAAGAATCCCATGATCGTTAACTCAATCTCAATTAAGATAAAACTTTCCATTCCACGGTGTGACAGCTCACAGAAGATTAATTTCTCACAGGAAAGACACTAAGTGGGACAGTTCCTCAGACTGGCAGGATCTGTCACTTGTGCCAACATTCTCTGGAACTGCCCATGATGGACAGGGATTTTATTTAGAGGGTCCTACTTTCCTGCTTGAGAAAAGCTTTTCTTTTTAAACACCATAAAGCAGAACTTCTCTCCCATGCTACTACAACAGCAGGAATTTTAAACAGGCCCAATGGGGATTTTAGGTCTTAAAATCCTCCTTTACACTCCTTGCCACAGAACAAAACACAATTCCCATTTATTTGAAATCAAATATGTAATTATCTATCAAATGAGACACGGAGTTTCTAGACAGCACAAGGCAGGAGATTGCTTTGGGAAAAGATGTTGCTTTGCCTTGCATAAAGCAGACCATGCCATCAACTCAGGACAAGTTCTCGAGAAGGACAGAAAAGAACATAGGAAAAACAAGGAGGGAAAAGAGGATTGCCTTTTTTTCCTTCTACAGATTTCTCCTCCTTTCTGCACAGCAGCTCATTGTAACTAAGGCAATGTCACAGAATTATAGAACAGCCTGGGCTGGGAGGGACCTCAAAGCCCACCCAGTGCCACCCCTGCCATGGGCAGGGACACCTCCCACTGTCCCAGGCTGCTCCCAGCCCCAGTGTCCAGCCTGGCCTTGGGCACTGCCAGGGATCCAGGGGCAGCCCCAGCTGCTCTGGGCACCCTGTGCCAGGGCCTGCCCCCCCTCCCAGGGAACAATTCCTGCCCAAGATCCCATCCAGCCCTGCCCTCTGGCACTGGGAAGCCATTCCCTGGCTCCTGGCCCTCCAGCCCTTAGAAAGTCTCTTTCCATGTTTCTTGTCAGCCCCTTCAGGCACTGGATGGTCACACTGAGGTCACCCTCAGCTCAGTGTTCCCTGCACACTGCTGAGGGTGCCCTCAGTCCCTCCATCTGTCTGTGAAGTTTTTAAACACCACTGGTCCCAGTACAGACCCCTGAGGGGCCCCACTGGCCACCAATGTCCGTCAGGACTCTGAGCCATTGACCACGACCCTCTGGCTGTGACTGTCCAACCACTTCCTCATCCATCCAACCTTCCATCCATCCAGTCCAGCTGTCTCCAGTTGAGAGAGAAGGATGTTGTGGGGAGCCCTGTCAGAGGCCTTCCAGAATTCCAGATAAATGAGATCTGTGGCCCTTCCCTTGTCCACTGATGGAGTCTCCCCACCAGAGAAGGCCATGGGGTTGGTCAGGAGGATTTTCCCTTGGTGAGGCTGTGCTGGCTGTCCTGAACCACCTCCCTGTGCTCTGTGAGCCTCCGCAGAGCTTCCAGGAGAGGCTGTCCCAGGATCCTCCCAGCACAGAGGGGAGGCTGCCAGGGCAGTGCTTCCCAGGCTCCTTCTTTCCACCCTTTCTAGAGATGGAAATGTTTTCTGTTAGAAAATTGTATCGAATAAAGACAAGAAGCAAGGTTCCAACAAGAACTCTGTGACCTTCCTTGACACCTCCTTAGCTGGACGGGTCTGATTCCCAATAAACAACAGCAGTTTTAGAGAATGTGACAGCACATCCCTCTTTTCCAACAGAAACATCCTGTGGGATCCACTCAGGCTGTCCCTCAGACTGCCCCAGGAGACAGAGCTGCAGAGGTAACAGGCAGAAGGAACCAAACCAAGGACAGGAAAGAACCTGGCCCTGGGTTCTCAAACTATTCCTCTATTTTTTCAAATATATCACACACAAATCGTGTCAAGAGAACTTCACCTCCAGGCCAGTGAGCAGCCTTTTTTGGATACAGAAATCCACAGACACCAAATCAGCCTGGAAGTCCTGGGATCAGATTATCCTTTCATCCTCATTGATATCAGAGTCTATTACAGGCTTGACATCTTGTGACTTGGGAGTTACCCTCATTTGCTGTCAGCCTTTTACATTCCAGAGGATGCAAGTCCCTGCCCTTCCCAGGATTTCCTGCACGGTGTTCAGTTCAGCAGTGCAGGCAGGAGATTTTAAGAAAGGAATAAACAAAATTTGCCAGCCAGGGAAGAGTGGGCAACCACCCCAAGAAGTCTTGAATTTTATCCCAGTTTTGATAAGACTCGTTAAGTGAAGCTGTGAAAATGGAATTAATGAGCCTCCAAGGTCTGGGCTCTCAGGAAAGGCAAGAGGATTTCTTCTTGGGACTGACAGATCTTCCAAGAACCAGCCACAGCTCTTGCCCTACTACACAGCTCATATCCATAATTCTCACTTCTCCTACCAGGAAGACAGCCAAGAAAGCCATTAGGCAAAATAACCCCCTGATCCACCAATGCATCACTAACAGCTCCAAAACAGCTGAGTGAGAGCAGGAATTATAGCAAAGGCTCAAACACTCTGAGAGGGAGAGACAGAAAACTCTGTGGGTGGATTTAGAACTTTGAATTCCTCTCCCAAGGGAAGAAGGATGCAGTCAGAAAACATCAGGGGGAAACCAGAAACAACATTAGGGCCTCTATTCCATGTTTTTCTTTGAAATAACAAACAGTTTTTGTATTTTCAGCTTCCACCAGAGAGAGGAAAAATGAAATTACTCCGGTGATGCCTCTTCAAAGCAAGAGCTGCTGCCAGACACTGGGCAATCCAGCATTGCAGGAATTTAAAAGCCCTGAGCCGAACTAATTGCAAGAGCCAGCCTTGAGCTGGTAGAAGCAAGAGTGTGTTCACATCTGCAGTTGGAGAGAAAGTCCTGAAAAATGGACCCATATTTATAGCAGAGCTTTAATCCTCACCTCAAAACAAGCTAAACATCAGTAAAAAGTGTGCCCAGAGGGATGGAGGCACAGACACAGCAACATCCCCCACGGGAAATGAAATATCCTGGGAAGAAAGCCAGTGGCTTAAGGGAGTCTGACACCCCCTCCCCAGCCAGGTGAGCAATGTCATTGCTCTGGGAATGCCAGAGGAACACCCAGCTTCAGCTGCTGCAGCTTTATGAAGTCACAGAGAAATGAAAGTGAGCAATTCCTCTCATTCCTCCAGCTCGTGTCTGCCAGGGGCTGCCCAGGGAGGGACTGCAGCCCCAATCCCTGGAGATGTCCAAGGAACAAGGTGCTCCTTGCTCTGCTCTCTGCTCTGCTCCTTGCTCTGCTCTTTGCTTTCTCCCAACACAACCAAGGTTCTTTGAAAGAGAAAAGCTGCCCTTGGAAGTGGTGTGGGGGTGTTTATGCTCTCTCCTTTAACAGGAACACACATTCCAGATAAAAATTAATGCCAGTGCCTATAATATTTTATTTTTTTTCACACAGCCCTGCCATAAAGCTAAGAGTGCAGGGAGAAACCCAGAGCAAGCTTGATTAATTATACATATTAAATTAATTATACATACTGAATCATTTTACTACAGAAGAATAAAAATGTATCTGTGTTGTAATTGCAATGTTAAAACACTTACACCAAGCTAACCACTAAATAACTGCGAAACCACCACAACAGCATTTACTTCTGACAAGTTCTCCAACTTATCTAATGAGGTGAGGACTTAACACAATTAAATTCCTCATATTTTAGCAAAGTATCTTACCTCAGCATATCCCCATTCGGAAACAGATGAATTTGGAATTTGCTGAAATTAACCCCAAATTTATGAGCACTTAGCAAGGCCTCTGGCTACCTGCACTCACCAGGAGGGAAAGGTAAAACAAGTTTCACCTCATTAGGAGGAAGAGAATGCTTCAAACTTCATTTCATGGTGGGGAAATAAACTTCTCTCCATAAAAACCAGCACGGGGAGCACTCATCTGGAAGCATGGTCGATATATCATGGGGAGTAAATGATGGGTAAAAAAGGCTGCTTTGTCTCTGACCTTCTGTCATTCCAGTCCTGCTGTTAATTTCTTACCCGATTTTCGCACTTCAGGACTCGATTCCTTGAGTGCTGCAAATTTAAATTGTACTTCCCTAACTCAGAAGTTTGTTGGCTTTTTTCCCCCCTGTACTCCATGTAATTGGAAAGATTGGGATGCCAATCACAGCACGCAAAAAGTCCCAAGTACCTCTTTTGAGATGAACCAGATTTCACAACAGAGGGAAACTCCACCTCAGGAATCCCAGAGGTTTGATGTCCAACAGAACAAGAGGAATTTCCAGTCCCAAGCCCTGCAATAAAAATATGCTGGAGAACCCAATAAAACACAGCCCTCCACCTGAACCAGCCTGCCCCTCTGCTTTCTGCAACAATGCCACCTTGATGTAAGCTGCTGGGAAAAGCTCTGAAGGGTCTCATTTCCATTGGGAAAAGCCTGGGGGGCTCAAGCCCTGATGGGAACTGTAGGAAACTCAGGGATGTGCTTGGACACCTCATGTAGAGCAAGTCCCACATTTTCCCAACTAAGAGTGAAATATATACTCAGCATAAACGTCTCCAGTCCCTAAATGTGATGATGCCCTGTTCAAGTATGACATGATTTTTTAAATGCTCTTTAATTAATTACACCTTTTTAAGGCTTTACTGTGTTTCTAAAACTCTGTGGTTCACGTTTGCAAGGCTTTTATCTGTTTTGAAAGACTAGAATTTCATTTCTATAGACATTTTAAAGTGCTGGATGTTACTTCTTGTGTAAATGTCATGCTTCAGCATAGCTTTGAAAGGCTGTTAACAAGAATGAAGACAATTTTTAATTTTAATGCATGCCAGAGGAGAAAAAAAGGCAGTGTTAGAGAAACTGTGAAAACAGGGAGACAACTTACTGATAGTGAGTCTATTATTTTGTAAAAAAGTATTTAATAAAACAAAGATTTCGGAGGTTGCTTGAACTAATTTTCACTGTTGGGAAACTTAATCCTGATTGGACTAATGAGTCTGAATAGGAGGCTTCACTCTTTGCTTGGGGAACAGCAGAAAACCATCACAGCCCCCACCCTGAACTACTGAAAATGGGGCAAGCTGTAAGGAAAACATGGAATCTCATCAGGGAATGCCAGAATGGTTTGGGATGGAAGGGACCGTATCAGGTGGTTGTCCTGCTCTGGGCTCACCCCCAGCCCTGCAGCTCCAGCCTGGAGCAGAGGGGCTGGAAAGGGCCCGTCGGGAAGGGCTCTGGGGGTGCTGTGCCAGCGGCTGGACAGGAGCCCAGGGGTGCCCAGGGGGGCACGAGGCCAATGGGCCCTGGGCTGTGCCAGCCATGGGGTGGCCACAGGCCCAGGGCAGGGCCCGTCCCCTGGGCTGGCCCTGCTGAGGGACCTCGAGGGCTGTGTCCAGCTCTGGGCCCTCCCGGCCAGAGAGCCCTGGAGGGGCTGGAGCGTGTCCAGGGCAGGGAAGGGAGCTGGGAAGGGGCTGGAGCCCCAGGAGAGGCTGAGGGAGCTGGGAAAGGGGCTCAGCCTGGAGCAAAGGAGGCTCAGGGGGGACCTTGTGGCTCTGCACAGCTCCCTGACAGGAGGGGGCAGCCGGGGGGGGTCTGGGCTCTGCTGCCAGGGAACAGGGACAGGACAAGGGGAAACGGCCTCAGGCTGGGCCAGGGGAGGCTCAGCTTGGACAGCAGCAGGAATTTCCCCATGGAAAGGGTGCTCAGGCCTTGGCAGGGGCTGCCCTGGGAGGTCATGGAGTCACTATCCCTGGAAGTTTTTAAAAAATACAGGGATGTGGCACTCGAGGACATGATTTGGTGGAGAACATGGTGGTGGTGCTGGTCATGGTTGGACTTGGTGACCTCACTCTTTTTCAGCCATAATGATCCTGTGATGCTGTCGGGGCTCTGGGCCACGCCTGAGAAGCACAGGTAAGGTCCTCCCACAAGGACAGGATCCCAGCCTGCTCCTGATCCAGAGCCAGGATCCCTCTGTCTGCTCTCTTAGGCTGCCAGCACTGAAGGCCATGGTGCAGGAAGGTGTTGGAAGCGGGTTTGAGTGTGCTGCTGGTGACCCCCAGGCTGGGCCAGCTGCACCTGCAGCCTCCTGCCTGAGCCACGGCAGCTGCAGGTTGGTCTGTGGGCAGAGCTGTGATCCCACACCCTGCAGGGGTGAGGGTGTGATCCATAGCAGATGACAGAGTTGGAAATCCAGTTTAATAAACCTGACACGTGGGAACTGTGTTGGATCACACTGAGAACTTCTTGCTGTTCTTTCAAACCAGGGGGTTTTCCCAGGGCAACAAGGGGCAAGGGCCTTTGGATTTCAACCAATCATCCACATTTGTATTTCAGCTAATCCTGGATGAAAGTCTGACACACCCAAACAAAACACTGCTGTCTGTGCTGGAACTCTCACTGGCTGAAACAAAATACCCTCCATTGGAATAGGAGCCTCCAAGGAAATCATGGAAGGCAAGAAAATTCCCAAGGACTTGACTGAGATTACCCAATATGCAGGACAACATTTACATGACAAAAACCTGCTGCATCTCAGGGCTGGATTCTGCCCAAATCTGGGTGGTTCTGCCCAAATCTGAGCAATTTTGCCCAAATCTGGGCAGTTCTGCTGCTGCCTCCCCCTGCTCCAGGTCCCCATGGGGGATGCGTTTGTTTGGCTGCTGCTCTTGGCAAGACTGACTCCACTCTGAGGTTCTGCTGAGCAAAGCTCTGATTTATTTCTGCAGAGATATCAATATTGAAAATACCACCTCCTGAAAATTAATAGAGTCTCTGAGAAGCAGGAAGTTATTCTCCCACTGCATCTCTGCCATCAGTCAAAGCATGGCCTTTATCATGGAGCACATGAAGGATTAACGCTGACTTCGTGGTACCAAATTAGAAACAACGTCTTGGAAATCAACTCAACTTGCATGAAAGCTTCTGCCACACCTAAAAGCTGAAGACACTTGAAAGTAAATACATCATGACCAATTTGGCAGTATCAGTTTCTTCAAACTGACATTTAATATTGACTCTGAGAGATCAAAACCCTCCTAAAAATCTCCATAGTCAGGGAGTCTGCTCCCGTCACAGCAGTGAGGTTCAACCTGGAATTTCTTGAATTCCCTTCTATCAGCAGCCTTAGAGAGAATTCCCTCTCTTTGAGAACTCTTTTAAGTTTCTCATCTTTGTGTTTGTACACTCCTGACCCCAACCTGTTACTGCCAATGGAAAATAAACAGCAGAAAACATTGGATAACCTCCACTACTTCATGTCCCGTAAGGTTATCCCTACTCCCTTGAAGTGAGTTCTAGGCACTCTTGTGAGGAATTGATTACTCTCTACTTGTCTATTTAAAATCTGCTTTTCCTCCAGAACTTAAGCACTTTAATATAAGGAATTAAAAAGGATAGCTAATAAAAATCCATTGAGGGCCTACCCAGTGATTAAAACCAGCTGAAGGCATAGCTGCTCCCTTTCAGACTCAGAGCGCTTTTAAATCAGACAGATTTTAAGCAGAGGGATCTACATTTTCCCAAATTCCTGCATTTCCCCCTTTCCAGTACCTACAGGGGGCCTACAAAAAGGCTGGAGAGGGACTTGTCACAAGGGAAGGCAGTGACAGCACAAGGGACTGTGGCTTTAAGGGGAATGAGGGCAGGGCTGGATGGGATCTTGGGCAGGAACTGTTCCCTGGGAGGGTGGGCAGGCCCTGGCACAGGGTGCCCAGAGCAGCTGGGGCTGGCCCTGGATCCCTGGCAGTGCCCAAGGCCAGGCTGGACATTGGGGCTGGGAGCAGCCTGGGACAGTGCGAGGTGTCCCTGCCATGGCAGGGGTGGCACTGGATGGGCTTTGAGGTCCCTTCTCCCCCAAACCATCCTGGTATTCTCGGACTGTACTGCCCAGACACACTGAAGATTCCTGCTTTTCTTCCCTGGAGAGATCTCAAGGACCTTGTTAACTGCAGGAATTTCTTGAAGAGCTCAACCATCCTCTGCAAAGCATCACTTCCAGTCTAAAGAAACAAATGAGAATTTTAAAATCCTTCTTTCTCTGGCAGTTCCAGTCTCTGCAACAACCACATCAATAGAGAGGCATAAAAATGTCTAAAATGACCAATTGGTAATATTCTTAATTGACTATAATAGCAAAGATTTACAGTTCATTTATCTGCATGTAATTTCAAGTGACTCTTAATATTTTTTACCATTTTTTAAAAGCAGAAAACTGGATGCAAATTGAGTTCATAGATACACCAGGTAATATAGACCTGGCGCAATAAAAAGGATGAGTTTGAAGAGAATGTGGGTTTAGTTCTTAAATTTGTGAAGCATAACATAATGAATGCATCTCATTTCACTTTTAAAGCAGCTTGAACAACACACCATCTTTTTAGCAAGCAATTACTCCCCACCCACTGCGACTGTGAGGACAAGAAGTCTTCAAGAACAAGGTCTGTGTGGGTTAGGAAAGGTCCGAGTGTGAAAGAATTAAACAGAGCAGCTTCATCCTTTAGCCATTTCACCTCAGCACAGGGAGAACAAAAATCCCATTGGCATTAAAAGCACTGAAGATCAGAGCCTTGGGACACAACCAAAACGGGAGCTGCACTTTTAGGATATTTAATTATCATTGCAGGAAAATGAAGCCTTAATTTCATCCCTTAATCTTGGATCTCCCGGCCTATACAGAGACAAGGTCACTCGTGAGAATGCTCTTCCAGGAGTCACAATCAAAGCAATAGGTAAGAAAACGTATTTCTGGTTTGGTTTTCTTTCGTATTTCCATTCAACCCTTTCCCCATGCTCCACAGAAAGCTACAGAAGAAATGGCCAGTTATAGCTCTGCACAATAACTTCCTTTTCTTCTGTTTCACCTTCTACATCTCCGTGAAATTAATCTCATGCTAATGGCAAAAGCTGGTTTTTTTCTCCCTAACAAACAAAGGAATTCAACAATCTCCAAATCACCGGTGGTTTTCTCCAAGAATACAAATAAATGAAACAACAGCACTCTGGCAACTTTTGAAGAGCGTGGCTGGAATTTGAATCATTTGAGCAAATCTGGTAAATCACTGCCAATAATCCATCTTAAGGTACTTCAGGAAACTCAAAGGCCAATTAGCATTCACACCTGTTTTTGCAAGCAAACCTCCGTGGCGAAAAATGACTTGCCATGATCTGTAGCTTATAAAATAAAGAAAAAAGAGTGCTAAATTCAGTTATTTGCCCTGAGAGTCAGCCCAGGAACTGGATATACCCCATTGCCTGAGCTCAGAGCCCCGGTGGGGCTGGCAGAGCCAGGGACTTGTTGGGACTGAAGAGGAGCATCCCACAGCCTCCTCCTGGCAGCCCTGGAACCTCTGGTTGGCTCTCGTTGCTTCTGAGCTTGCTGCTTTGTTAAAGCCAGGGGAAAACAGCAATAGATTGCTTGATTTGATAGGGGGAGATGATCCTGTTTCTCTTCTCTTGTCCCAAAGCCATCTTGTTTGCTGTCCCCAGAGTGGAAATTTGCCAGACCCCTCCCCATGTTCTTTTTTCTCCTACCAGCTGAGGAGATCATAAATTACTTTTTACTCCCTGCTTCCTGCAGATGTTGACTCACCCAGCCTTGTCTTTCCTGCCTCAGCCTTTGAGAGTTTGGATCAAGCTTTTACACTCTAAAACTTCCTCAAAACCACTTGTTAAGGTAACGGATTTTAGGTTTTTTCCCTGTTTTATAATCCAACACTGCAATGCACCCACGGGTTGTGCACACCCAGCAGTGCATACTTCCTCTGGGAATTTCCAATTTCTTTGACCCCCTGGACAAAGGGACATTTGTGTGCCACTGAATTTTGTGAAAAATGCCCTGTTTATATGTGCTTGATTATAAACATTTCCTTTTTAACCGGCCTATTGACAAGATGCACTCGTGTTTCAATGACTTATTTGTGTTCAGACCCCAGCACAATTTATCATTTATATGGCACACATCTTTGTTAGTGATTTGAGATAAATTTTGTAATTAGAGGTTTGGGATAACAGTTCCTGGCTATTCTTGAAAAGTTTCTTTGGGAGAGAACAGGTGTAAATTACAATTTTGCTATGACAGTTCTGTGTGTACAGACCAAAAAAAATGGTAACAAATGGGAAAGCACCAACTGCAACTCATAAAATGTAATGAGGTATTAAAAATGCAAATATTGGAGCAGTTTGGAACTTGACCTGCTACAGAATTCAGCACCAGGAGCATCACAATGGTCAAACCTCATGGAAACTTCTCTTAAAATTGAAATTCACGTATTTTTTATAAAGTATAGGGAATAAATTAGAGCACAATTGACAGCGAGTCCAGGTTGCATTTTTGCATTTCTAAACCAACTCTTGCCATCGTTCGTATTTTTTCCCCTTCCAAAACTTCCCAACTACTAAAATCAGCTAAATCCACGTTTGGATCTGAAACATCTCTGCTTATGGCATTTCCTCCACCCACGTAAGATCAAAGTTTGGTTCAAGCATTTTTAGTTCCAACGAGGGCAGAAGCTGAACTCATTTCATGCCTGCACACCATTCTGCCTTCCTGAGCTTTTGCCAGATTTTGTCCCTATTTTGCTCTACCTCCCTAGGATTGATTCATCACTCACTGATTCATCCCAAGGCTCAGGAGGTTCTTTTGAACGGCTCACAGATTTTTCTCTCTTTTAAAATGAATCTATTTACTGGGGAAGACATAAATGTGTCTTCTACAAGGCCATTTAAAATTCCAGTTTTGGTCACCTTAAGGAACAGGGGGAAAAGGCACCGGTGTCACAAATCAATTGTTGCATGTGCTTTGTACCCACAGAGGAGTTTGATCTGTTTCCTTCCCCTCTCAGTGTGAATATAATCTTTGTGCAGGAGAAAAATGGAGAGATTTTCTGGCAGGAGTTCCAAACTGCCCTTTGCTCACCTCTGCTTAATTCAGTTTGTCCTGTCAAACATCCCATCAGGTGAGCAGGTTATTAAGCAGGTACCCAGCAGTGCTCAGGGCATGCCCTCCATGCCCTTCTCACTCCACTGAGGAGTTCATTCAGCTTTGCCTTCAGCAGGCGCCAAGGCGTGCAGGGAAGGGCACATCTGAACCCTCTGCTGAAATCAATCCCACTGAAAGTGGGGACAGTCCCCAGAAAAAGCCACCACAGGAGGTCAAAACAAGGCATTGCCAAACAACAAACAAAAAATTAAACAGAAACAAGCACCACAGAGGGAAAGCCTGGATTGCCTGGGCCTCTAGGAGAGATTTATTTCATCTATCAGTGGCACTATCATGGAATCACAGAATTGATAAAAGTGGAAAAGGCCTCCAAGATCACCAAGTCCAGCTGCCAAACAGAACCACCACCCTGTTCACCACCAAACCACATCCTCGAATGCCACATCCAGGGGGTTTTTTTGAACCCCTCCAGGGATGGGCACTCCAAAGCTCCCTGGGCAGCCCCTGCCAAGGCCTGAGCACCCTTTCCATGGGGAAATTCCTGCTGCTGTCCAAGCTGAGCCTCCCCTGGCCCAGCCTGAGGCTGTTTCCCCTTGTCCTGTCCCTGTTCCCTGGCAGCAGAGCCCGACCCCCCCGGCTGCCCCCTCCTGTCAGGGAGCTGTGCAGAGCCACAAGGTCCCCCCTGAGCCTCCTTTGCTCCAGGCTGAGCCCCTTTCCCAGCTCCCTCAGCCCCTCCTGGGGCTCCAGCCCCTTCCCAGCTCCGGTCCCTGCCCTGGACATGCTCCAGCCCCTCCAGGGCTCTCTGGCTGGGAGGGCCCAGAACTGGACACAGCCCTCGAGGTCCCTCAGCAGGGCCAGCCCAGGGGACGGGCCCTGCCCTGGGCCTGTGGCCACCCCATGGCTGGCACAGCCCAGGGCCCATTGGCCTCGTGCCCCCCTGGGCTCCTGTCCAGCTGTGCCCACAGGTGGAAGAGCACTGGGATCTGCTGCCACAAGGTCCCAGAAGATGCTGCTCCCATGTCTGACGGTGTGACGGGGCCGGACGCGCTGGGTGGGCTCTGAGTGCCCAGAGCTGCAGACAAGCTCAGCATCCCTGGGCATTGCCATGTAATCCTGGGCACTTCAGTGCAGAGCCAGGCACAGATCAGAGAGGCTCAATCCCTTTGTGGGACATTCCCACTGCCTCACTGACACAGGATATGGACACCTGGGTACTGCCAGCTCTAAACCCTCATTCCTCACTTTGCCACTGAAATTCGTCCTAGGGAAAAGCGACCTTACAAGAAATGCACTTCATTCATCAGCTACTGCAATTAGGCAGCACTCAGCAGACCTCAGGGCATTGCTTTGATGCCGTGCTGGTTCTTCTCTAGGAGTATTTGATGTACAAACCACATTTGCCCTGCTAAGTGCTACTTCAGGCAGCACTAAAACAGTTAAACACTGGCTCTCCCTCCAGTGCTCTCACTTATTGTGACTCAGGGTTTATCTCTTTAGCCAGATAGGTCATTAATTTTCCCAGGTGTTTATTATCCACATGAAATGTCCTATTCCACTGGTATCAAGTGTTTTATATCTCTGGCTTTGCCTGTGTGAAATCAGTGAGATGACCAAAGACCTTGATATTATCCTGACGTGATTACTCAATATGACATCTCTATGCTTTGGTCCCCTGAGCATAGTAAAAGTAGTTTTATAGTCAATTTTGTTGCCAAATAAATCAAGCCATAATCCCCTTGTCCCTCCAAAATCCATGATTTTTTTTTCCTGAGGTAGTCTAGGCACCAAAAGACATACTATATGACTGCCTACTAAACTTCAGCCTTCCAAAGAAGATGATGAATGGCTGCCATTTATTAGACAACTCAACTTACTGTAGGTGCCAAATCACATAAAATCTTGAGATCTTGTTCTCAGACTCCAATTTGGGAGAGCATGCTCCTTTCCCAAAGACCCTGCTTTTAATGTTAAAAGCCAAGTATGACAGTTTTATCCATTAACTAATGCCTACATTTGCAGAGGAGGGATGGGTGGCTGTATGTTGTAGGAAATTGGTAGTAAATCTTCCTCTTTTCCTGGTGCACTCTGGGAGCTTTTTTAGATCCCTGTCCCCTCAGAGGAGCAAGGATAACAGCGCAGCAGTGTATCCCTCAGCTCACCGTATGGATTCTTTTCTGTTTTTAATTGTTTTCCCCTTTCTAATACACACTGCTAAATGCTTCTTCCCCTGCAGCGGGATGTCAGTCTGAGAGATGGAGCTCAGCTACGGCTTCATTTCACAGTCTTCCTTCACATTCCTGGGACTCACCTTTGTTGGCACCTTGCTTTTGTCTCCTCTCAGTGGCACCAGTGCCAAGGACAATTATGCTTTTCATGCCATCCAGCACACTCCTGTTTTGTTTTCTTCTCCATTTTTTGTTGCTAAGGCTGCTAAAAAACCCCTTTTCAACCCGAGGCTCTGTCTGTGTCCATCTCTTGAGCTTCCTGACAGCTTCACTTCTCAGCAGCTTTACTGTGCGTGGTCTTCATCTTTCCTGCCCTGGGGGTTGTGCCAGGGCTGATCTGTCACCTTTTCCCTCTATCCAAGACATGACCTGCACTGATTTCCATAAGAAAAAAATCCCTTTTCCTCCTATAGATGGCCAGGAAGCAAATAGACGAAAATATGTGCAAAACACATGGTCCTGAGGGAAAGGGCTGATGGGAAAGAGATCAGTAGTGAGTAAGAGGGAAGTAAAAGGTAAGTGATAAAAGCAAGGGAAGTAAGAAGACCAGAAATGAGGACCAGAAATAAGGACCAATAGCAAATCAAAAGGGCAGAGGAGGGGGTTTGTGCTGGAAACGCTCTGGTTTGACAGGAACCTGTTTGAGGGCACAGAAAGTGTTGGGCTCGCGGTCACTCCACAGCCTGGGGCAGTGACTTCACTCTCCATGCACTGCTTTGGTGACACACAGCCAGGAGCCAAGGACACCATGGGAAGCAGCCAACTGCAGGCAAGTGGGCATCCAAAAGAGGAGGATTCCAAATGCATCTGGGGATCAGCGAATGGACCTGGATGGAGAATGCAACGTGCAGCTGGGGGTGCAGACAATGCACCCTGCCTCGAGGAATGGGGCTCAGCAGAAGGAAGCAGCCAGACTTGGACAGGACTTTTCCCTCAGCTACAGTCCCATCTCTCCTGGAAAACATCCCTGTCATGGCAGTGGCTCCAGCAGTCACTGCAGCCCTCAGAGAACTTTTGCATTGCCACTAAAACCTCTAAATCCTCTAAAACCAAACAGCAGCAACTCAGCTGGCGCAGGAGTAGCGTCGTGCTTGTCCTCCCTGCAACTTCTGGAAACAAGGGAACCAAATGAAAGCAATATGCAAATGGAGCCTTATCTCTGGCCCCACAGCCTGCAATGCACACAGTCATCTGCCTTGCTATTATCTAGGAATGCCCTCCAGTGCAGCTCTGAGCTGCTGCCGAACAATTAAACCCACATCTGTTAAATTTTATAAACTCTTTGTCCTTGATACCATCACCCTTTTAACACTCTGCTTTTATTTAACCATCTTTGAGCCCACAGGGATATCCATTGGCCACTTCATTCCCATCAGTCGGGAGAGGATCCAGGCCCTGTTTGCCCTGTGAGGAGCTCAGGACAGACTTTTCAGGGGGAACTTTCTCTGCCCTTGTTGTTTGACCACCCTGATGGGAGTCAGGGAAAGCAGCAGCTGTTTTACCCTTCTCTTTGAGCCCTCAACAGCTACAGCTCCATAAGGAAACCACAGCTAATCCCAGGGTAATTCAACCCAACCAACACAATGAGAACAGCTGAAGGGCCCAGAAATAAAAAGTTCACCCTGCCCAGCCAACAATATGAAAATCACACATTTAATCTTCTTCTGAGAGTGCTGGACAGAGCAGGAAAAGGCCTAAATGCTACATGAACTGTGATAAACTGAGAACCAGAAGGCAACTGAACTTGCCCACAAATCTGGTATTAATTAATGGACAGGTCTGACTTCTCCACACCATCTAAAAATTAACCAGCTCTGAAGACAGAGGAGACAACACTGAGTCTGACTGTTTTTAATGCTTGCATCTTGTAGCAGAGAGATTAAAAAGGATTAAATGATGGGAGAAATTACTAATGTCAAATTATTAATGACATAATGATTAATGTCACAGCCACTTAAGTGCACAATAGAACAGATTTCTTCAGAGAACTTGCTTTCTGTGAAGAGCAGCTTTGTGAAACCAATCTAAATATTTTTGTCTCTGATTTATTACAGAGCTTTGCATGAATACTCCTCACAGGGGTCTTCCCAAAGGATTCTGGAGCTTCTGCACCAACTGCTGTGAAACACAGGCTTTCATGTAGCTGGGGTTATCCAGATGATCCAGTTCAAATGTCTTTTCTGTAATAAATCTCTTATCTCTTGGGCTTCTCTCTTCCCTGGCAGTGCATTGTGATACTGAAAACTGCCCATTCACTCACCTCTTCTTAGAAAACAAAGCACTGAACACATCTCAGCCTCGTTTTGTCTATTACATAAAAGCATTCACTCTGGAAAAGGCAGAACATCTTTGGCCTTGGCATTTTCCAGCAAGGGAACAGCCAGAAAGGGCACATGAAGGGAGGACACGGGTGCAGTGCAGAGAAGCATTTCTATTTAACCAGCTCTAAAATGCCAAGCACGTGGTGAGGAGAAAGGTCCTGGGCAAAAGCTAACCAGCAGTCAAGTTTATTTTCCTATTGCTGTTTTTCCAGCATACAAAGGGTTGTGGTTTTTTTTAAAATAACAACCTTTAAAAAGTTTAGACACATGTAATTAAACAAACTGCCTGCAGTTCAGCAGCTCAGGCCCAGCCCACTACTGGCACTTGTGTTGTCCTTAGGCAACAAATCTCAGTCACAGCAAACCTGTACTCTTTGCTAACCTTGATAGCTGTTATTATCCAACTAAAACCAGCATCCCCAAAGGAGGTTGCTCATTTGTCTGAGCTGCAAATCCAGCTCCCAGCTGCCCACTCAGGATTTAATTGCAGGCAACCCACAAGAAGGAGACAAGGTAACTCCCAAGGCTGACAAAAACAAGCTGAGGAGGTTTTTACAGCTGCTGCCTTCCAGTGACAGTCCCGCCCCCAAAAGTGTGTGATTAATGGGGACTGGAGCATGGGAGAGAAGGATGCACAGGGAGAGGGATCATCAGATCTCTGGCATCAGTGAAAGACTTGCCACACATGAAGGACATGGAACTGCTGGATGCTCCAAGGGCTGGAGCCCCTCTGCTCTGGAGCCAGGCTGGGAGAGCTGGGGGTGCTCACCTGGAGAGGAGAAGCTCCAGGGGGAGCTCAGAGCCCCTTGCAGGGCCTAAAGGGGCTCCAGGAG
This sequence comes from Rhipidura dahli, assembly GCA_013399225.1. Taxonomy (NCBI): domain Eukaryota; kingdom Metazoa; phylum Chordata; class Aves; order Passeriformes; family Rhipiduridae; genus Rhipidura; species Rhipidura dahli. The sequence goes on along the minus strand of VXAC01008199.1, from coordinate 376,131 downwards.
AGCTGGAGAGGGACTGGGGACAAGGGATGGAGGGACAGGACACAGGGAATGGCTTCCCAGTGCCAGAGGGCAGGGCTGGATGGGATACTGGGCAGGAATTGTTCCCTGGCAGGGTGGGCAGGCCCTGGCACAGGGTGCCCAGAGCAGCTGGGGCTGCCCCTGGATCCCTGGCAGTGCCCAAGGGCAGGCTGGACATTGGGGCTGGGAGCAGCCTGGGACAGTGGGAGGTGTCCCTGCTCAGTTCTGGGAGTTGGATTTCACAGCCTTTTAAGGTCCTTTTTAACTCAAACCATTCCACAGCTCTTATAACCAGAACTCCAAGAGTTCATAAAGTACCTGGAGCAAGGTACCCTAACCCATTTATTATTGTTATTACTATTATTATTATTAGTGTATTTCTTCTATAATGAAGAAATAAAAGACACAATATAATCCAAACTGAATCTTTTCTTGAATCCCAGATGTGAGTAAAGGTTAGGATGAGTTAATTGAGGCAACTCACACATCCTTGCTCCTGTGAGAATCCCCCGAGCCGTCAAAACAAGGGATCCTTGCAGGGAGTGGGATGGAGATCACACCAAAGAGCAAAGGAAAAGTGCAGCATGGAAACCCAGAGCAACAGGCACGAATGGGAACAACTGTGTGAGGGAAAACTTCCCTCAAAATCCTCTCAGACCTGTTAGCACATGAAAGACAAGAGAAAATCCTCCAATTTAACTGCAGTTAAATAGGAGAAGCTGGAATAAAATCTCTATTATGACTTCAGTGTCAAGTAGTGAAGATAAATGGAGAGAAAACAGTGCCTTGCTGTGGATCCCTAATTGGAGTCTCTGGTTTTCCCAAAGAACTGGCACATCTGACTTCTCCCAGCAGGAGAGTATGTGTCAATAACGTAGTATTTTAGCCTACTAAACCCTCCAGTGATCAAAAAGAGCATTGCAAAGGCTTTACCAGTGTAGCAGAGGACAAGCATGAGTAGTCAGGGGCTGTAGACTGAGCCACATAAAAAAGGTTTCAAAGTTGGCTCTGAGCAGGGCAAAAAAAATGGGACATCAAGTGGGAATGGTACTGACACAACCCAAATCCTGGAGGAGAAGGGCCACATCCACGGGAATGCCTTCAGCAAGAGCAGAACAAGAGGTCATGTGCTGAGTTCTGAAATGCTCTAACCCACAAGTGATTCCATGTTTTCCACTGCAAGGGCTACAAAAAGAACCTCAGGGAGAGCAGGAAGCTGTGCCCAGAGGAGGGACAGGAGGCAGCTCCAGGGCCTCTGGGCTGGGGGACAATAAAAGCTGCTCAAGCTTCCCTCCCCTGAGCTCCATCTCCCACCTCTGGAGGCGAAGGATGACCTGTGGACAGGGAGAGATACTGGCACAGGGCTCACAGGGAGGAGAAAACCCTGATGATGTTCTTTGATTGCAGCCTAAAAACGTGGTTCGGTACGGACACGGAATACTTCCTGTTCTCTGTGGTATTTGGAAGGGGAAAAAAGAATCTCCAATTCCATTTAAAGCAGGATACATATGGATTTCCTGACCTCAGGAACTGCTGCTTTTCCCCAGCAGCCCAGTCTCAGGTTTATATTTGACTATCACTTGTGCCATCAAGTCAGAGACATATTCAGTGCACTTCATAAAACAAACACAAGTGAAAATGAACACCTTTATCTTTACAGAGATGATGATCTTCTCCCCGTGGGATTATTGAATTGCCCTACTTATCATTCTCACTCTTCTAGGACCTGTCATAACATTCCCAGAAATTTTTCCATTAACTACCATGGAAATTGAGTTGCCTTCTTGCTTTTGGAGATTTTGTGTTCTCTGACTCCAATTGTTTCTGAAATGAATAAAAGCCTTTTTTGTATACAGGGAAAAGGGTACTCTAAATGTAATACTACTTTTTCTTATTTTATTTTTTTATTAAATCAGAAGATTTTTTTTACCTTCAGCCCAGCTGAACAAGAGCATCGTCTTTGCTCCTGTCATGCCTTCATACCGAATTCACTCCTGCAATTTCCAGATCTGATTATCAGCAAAGATAAGGGACATTACCTCTGTTTTTTCCTGCTTTTCTCAGGGATTTAGTCTGTTAAACCCCTGGACATGACAGAGCATAAAAGCTTTCCAAGGGCCTCTAAACAAGAACAGCAAATGCATCATCCCAAAGTGGACAGACAGGGAATAAAGGATTGGAATGGACCTCTCAGGACTCCCTGTGCTTTCCCTGGCCACCACTCAGCAATCACTGCTGAAACACTTCCTCAATTTCCTGAGCGATTTATCAAAGCACAGGAACATTTGTTGTGCCTGTGCTTTCCCCAATCCCTCTATTCCAAGTAACCTCTTCCACCTCTGGAAGTTCAGTTCCTGCCTCTGTTCCAGCCACTTTCCTGCTGCTGGAGCAATATTTGATTTAATCATTACATTTTGCAACTGCCCACCCAGTGCCACCCCTACCATGGGACACCTCTACCACTGTCCCAGGCTGCTCCCAGCCCCAGTGTCCAGCCTGGCCTTGGGCACTGCCAGGGATCCAGGGGCAGCCCCAGCTGCTCTGGGCACCCTGTGCCAGGGCCTGCCCACCCTCCCAGGGAACAATTCCTTCCTAACATCTCACCTGAATTTCCCCTTTCAGTTTGTCTCCATTCCCCCTTGTCCTGTCACTGCAGTTCCCGAGGAAGAGTCCTCTCCAAGGGGTTTTATCCATAATTCCTCTCGTGAGAACATTCTTTCTGAAATACAGCAGATGCAACCAAAAGTGTCTGTGAACTGTGTTGTGTGTGGGATGTTTCCACTCACATTCACCTCCATCTACTCCAGAATCCTGCACTGCTCCCACTGCTCTCTCTGCATGCACAAGGCTGAAATCTCTTTCACTTGCTTTGGAGATGAAAATTTTTCCTAAAAAAGCCATGGATAAATTTCCTCTTCAATTTCCTGCAGGCTTTCCTTGCACTGACCTGGCTTTTGGGGTGGCTCTCCTTGCAGATGGCTGGAAACCTCCCTTAGGCTGCAAGTTAGAAACAGATTTTCATCTGTGACCTAAAGAAACTCTTGTCCCTTCCACATCCAGCTTGATTTGATCCCTTTGGCACAAATCTGAATTCACTCCTGTCCCTGGCCGCTGTGAATGCTACCCACAGAAAAGGAAGACATTTCTATTTTTAGATGAAAACAAAAAAAGACCCCAGGAGCACTTTGTTCTTGCCTTCCCAACTTTCTGCTTTGCTTTCTCTGCTCTATAACAGAAGCTGAGGAGTTCCAGACATGAGCTACTGGAGGCTGGGATTTGCAAAAAACAGCTTTAGAGAATTTTGTTCAAAAGAATTTGCTTTTTCCAGTGCATCCTTTTAATTCAAGCAAAGTGATTAAGTACAGACACACTGCGTCAAGTAAATTTGCTCCATATAATGCTCTCAATGCAGAAAAAACAGGAGGAAGGAAGCAAATCGATATGATTCAAGTACAAATACAGGAAATATAAGGCTTAAGGGCAAATACTTGGTATCAAAAATTTTAGAAACCCCCATGGCAAGCGGAACCAAATTTCCCAGAGAAAATGACAGAAGAGGGGAGAACTGAACATGGGTAAAGTTTGCTGGCCCCAGAGAAAGGCACCAACTCCCAGCCACAGTGCAGAGCACCCAGGGTTTGAATGTGCTCATTGCAAGGGATGCAAAATCCTGCGAGGAAAGGGACTTGATGAACTCCAGTTAGCAGAAATCCAAAAGAAATACCATGAGATGATGTTGGAATCCTGGGTTTTAGGCTTATGGGATATCACTAATATGTAGGTGACAAGATGGAGAATTTTGGGGGTGGGTTTGTTCTTCTCCTTTCTTCTTCACAAATCTGAGTGTTTTGTCATTGGGTCAAAATCCTGCAGTGCGGGCCATGAATAGTTAGGTACTGGGTTATAAGTAAAAACATATTCCTTGGCAATTCTTAATTGGATAAATTAGGCTTTAAATGGCCTTGGGAGTGACAAATCAGGGCCGTTTTCCACCTTGTTAATTCACAGGCACATCCCGTGCAGGAAAACAGTACAGGTGATGTAATCCACAGATGTAGCTCTGCAAACACTGGCAAGACACTCAACACCTGGGATGTGGAGACCCATGGCTTCACAGAAAGCCACTTGTCACAGGCACTGCTCACCCAAAATCCCTGAATCCCTCTCCCAGGGGAGACCTTTTCACTGCCCACACCTCCCTGGAAGGAGCTCCTGGCAAGGTGAGGGTCAGGCTGGGCTCCCAGGCAACCAGGACAAGAGGAAATGGCCCCAAACTCTGCCAAGGGCAGCTCAGGTTGGATATTAGGAAAAATCTCTTCACTGAAAGAGTGGTTAAGGATCCGAAGGGGCTGGTGGAGTCACCATCCCTGGAGGTGTTCATAACCCAAGCAGACATGGCATTCTGTGGCAGGATTTCATGACCTGGGAGGTCTTTTCCAACCCTAAAGATTCTCTGAGGAAGCAAAGAGCAGCATTGGTTTGGGCGTCTCACTATAAAAGGTGGGAAACAAGGAGGAGCCCCAGCATTCCAAAAACCCCCATGAATCAAATTTCTCTGAGAAAATGAGAAAAAAGTGGAGAATTAAACCTGGGTAAAGTTTGCTGACCCCAAAGAAAAGCACCTACTCCCAGCCACAGCACAGAACCAGGGTTTGAACGTGCTCATTGCAATGGATGCCAAATCCTGTGAGGAAACGGACTTGATGAACTCAAATCAGCAGAAATCCAAATGAAATTCCATGAAAAAAATAACAGAGGTGACACATGGCACTTAAGCCTTAGGATGAGACACCACAATTCCTGTTTTGTCAGCCACGACGGTGCCTTGCAGGACCTCCACCAGACCTGGTTACTCAAAAACTCATCCAAACTTTGGCATCTTTATTGCATAAAAACTGAAATGCAAGTGGAGTGTTTATGGACTTCCCCAATCCTTGGTGATATACAAAAGGCAGAAATAAAATTTCTCAGTCAATTGCTGACTGCATTCACACAAAAATTAGTGTTAACCTCAGTCTCCCAAACTTGCCCACCCAAAATGTCAAATCTCAATTTCACCACTCAAATGAAAACTCAATTACTGCAATTGTTACCCATAAACAAGTGTAAGGTGATTAGTTATATGTGAGCTGTTTGCTGATTAGGATCAGTAATAATGAACCTCCTTCATTAATTTCAAGCCTACTTTTGTTCATTTTTGAAGATGAACATTCAAAAGGTTTTTATCTCCTCTTTATGAGGAGAACAAAAGAAGGAAAGCACACTGTGCCAAATGCAGGTTGTCCTTCACTGAAGCTATTTCTTGACAGAAACCTTCTGGAGTTCCTCTCCTTAGTTTCAGGCATCTAAACTGAAATAAAACACACTTTTAAAACTTAATGACTGTGCTGTTGTTTCACTCGTTGTCATTCTCCCACTCTACCAGCATGTGTGGGAGAAACTTTGAGACACTGAGACTGTTTAACAGGAAAATTAAGGTTTATGTTCTTCTTCAATTAATGACAGTATTATTTCTCTTCCATCCTAGTGTTCCCACAGCTCCCCTGGCACAATGATGTGTTTAGGATATTCTGGTAAAGCATTTGCTCTGAGATATTTTTCCCCAGGAGCTGCTTTGCAAGCATTTCTGCAAGGCAGACCTGGGTATGGGGCTGGCAAGCAGAGCAAGATTGCGGAGTATCAATCCTACAGCAGAGCTGGAACTGAAAGCATTTAAAAGAAAATGAGTCTTGTAATTAAATCTAAAATTATAGTACAGCTAAATCATATTTTTACCCATCTCTGCACCAGATTATAGAAGCTACCAGGAGTAATCCAACCCTGCCCTGCTGGGCTGGCCTCAAGTAGCCAAAGCCTTGGGAGCAGATCCAAGCAACCACCTTTAAAAAGAATCCAGAAATGATCTCTTCTTTCTCCCACTAGGGCAAACAAAATCTTTTTACCTCCTGTGGCTTTTCCTTCTGTAGAATTTTTCTTTCAGCTTTAAATCCACATTTTTTCTCCTGAATAGTTCAAACCTGGTGCGGGCAGAGCCCTCTCAGAGGGTGGCAGTGCTCAGGGGTGCAAAGACCTCACTGAAAGGAGCAAACCACAAAAACTTTTGCTGGTTGTGCTTTCCAAGGCTTGGAGTCTAATTCCTATAGTCTGGAGATCTACAGCTCTCACCAGGTTCCTTAAATCAGTCCCACAAAAGGGAGCTTTAAGCCTGGCTGTTCCCTGAAGAGTGTCGGGATTGCTTCTGAAGGTTTCCATGGAAAACTCATTGGATTCCCTAATTAGGGCTCTGCTGCTTGGGCCGTGCTCATCTGAAAAGCCAATCACCTGCTCCCAGAGCCTCCGGGCTTTGGATTCAGCACTCCTGGTCCTACAGGAGAGCTCTGCAGACAACAGCAGCCATCAGGTGCTGAAAAGCCATTCCCTGTTAAGGCGTTGGAGGCATCTGGAACAACAGCTGCCTCTCCACATTTGCACAGCAGTTTGCATTTGGAGATCCCACTTATTTACCACTTTTTGCAGCACACCAGCTTGTTCATGCAATTCTAATCACTCCCAACACGACTCCAATTACCTTTTTTCATGCTAAACCCTGCCTTATTTCCTCCACACCACGCACTTGCTGTGGATCTTTCTCCTTGCATGGAACAAAGCCCCAGCTGATTGTCCCACCTCCAAGCACCCACTCCAGGGCTTCTCCTCTAGAGGAGCTGTGCCTGCACTCTCCACCTGGATTTGGAGCTGGGATGTGATTTAACTCTCCACTGCACAAGACACAGAGAGTCTGGACAAGCTGAAACCAAGGCCTGGCTAACTGTGTCACATAACAAGGTGTCAGCACCACTGCAGGACTCTTTGCTTTGCTGCTTTTCTCCTCCCAGCAAGGCCATCCTTCTTCAAAACTGACAACAAGACACGTTCAGCAAGGCTAAAGCTGCCAAACTCTTGCTTCTTTTTCTTTTTGTGACTTGAGCTATTCGTTAAAGAAGGTACATAAAGAGGAGGCTGAAGTTAAGGTTGATGACTCAGTGAGGAAAGAAGCAGAGGTGGTGTCAGAGACCCCAGTAAAGCTCTGGCTGAGTCATGACCCCACTAGAAATAACCTAACAGAAGGCAAAATCATGAAAAAGTTCTGTTTTCTGCTAGTTTTTTCCTTCTCAAGAATGCAACATCAAAGTAAGGATCAGCAGCTTCTTAAAGGACTAAAAATCATTGGGTGAGAGAAAGTCCTCATATCCACGTCACATCCACCATCCAAGCAGCCACTCCCAGAATTTCCCAGGTACTAAACAAAATGCATACAATTCTGTTCTACTCTTGGCAGAGAGGACTGAGACACCCACCCCTTCTGCAGCTTTTAGAGCCTCCAGGAAGGACATTTTCTTTGAATGCTAGTTTAAAAAAAAAAAAAAAAAATTACTATTGTTTCAAAACTCAATCTTACAAACTCCTACTATAAATTAGAGAGTGTAAAAGCAGTGACTTGTGAAATATTAGCATGAAAGATATATTTCATCAAGAGCTGACTGGTTTGCTGATAAACTGACTCCTGTAACCCTGTAAATAATGGAATCTCCCTGGGGTCTCAGCCCTGCTGACAGTGAGAACCCCTTCTGAAGGCAGACAATTCAAATCATCAAATCTTCATTTTACCTACTTTGATTTTGTCAGAGAACCACACAAATGTATCAAACCACCTGTAATTCCCTCATGAGCTGGGTGGATATAATACCACTTTGAGAGCAAGTTGTGAGTCTGGAATCTCCTGATTTTTCGAATGACAGGAAAACATTCCATGAATTAAACTTGCTTTAGTATTAACCAGGGCTTGTAGGCTGGATGTCCTACACAGTGGTGGTGTAAGCACCTCAGGGAGTGAGCAAATGGCACTGCCTCTGCAAAAAGACCACAAGGCACCAACATCCAGCAAACTTCCAAGGCCATCAGGGGTGAGAATTTTTAATTCAGTACTCCCCAAATCTAATTTTTAAAATACATTCACAGAATTAATTTTAAGCAATGCTGTCTCAATAACAGAATGGTCATAAACAAGTTGAGTTGCCTAAGTTGAAATAATAATCACCTAATTCCAAAGATGCACTAATTTCTGTTTGGAGCATGGCTGGAATCACACAGATCCTTTTTTTTCACGGTGACTCAGCTTCACCTTCTCAAATTTCCATGATGACCTGCTGAACTTCCAAATAGGGAATGCAGGGAGTGTGCTGCCTCAGCACTGTTTGGTCACTTGAACAGAATAATGGGCAGGTGTTTTTTTCAGGCAGGGTCAGTTTAACACCTGGTTTCAGCTCTGCTTTCAAACCATCAACACAACGTGGATGGAAAGCTGCCAGGGCACAAAGCCCCACTTGGGCTTGTTTGGGGAAAACATTTTGTGGCTGATTTATCCTTAACAAAAATAGAGACATAAACAACTAAAGTAAAGCTTCACTGGTTATCCATGAATCCAGGGGATTCAACCCCATGGCAGGGAATGGGATGGGCTTTAAGGTCCCTTCCAACCCAAACCACTCTGGGATTCCATGGTCTCAAATGCACTTCAAGCTGCCTCTCCTGTGTCAATTCACCGTAAAGAGCTCCAAATGGATGCACCCAGCTGAGGAACACTGGGCACAAATCAATGCTCAGGGCTCTCTGAAAAGTCTCTCTCCATTCTGAAGGCAAGCAAATCCAGCTATGCAAATCAGAAGCTGGGATAACGCTGTCACAGGCTCACCTTGGGGAAATGCAGGCATTGTGCAGCTGGAATGTGGAGTCCTGATGCGAGGAAAGGTGTTTTCCTAGAGCAGATTAGCAACATACAACTAAACCCAGCCTTTAGCAAAGCTGCTAAATCCTGACACTAAACCAACCCAATGAAAAATTGCCTGGAAAGGAACAAATGGTACAAGCAGCCCTTCTCCTCCTCCATTAGTTTTCCAGGGAAGCCTGCTCAGAGAATGAAGTGCCAGCACTCTCCTGCTGCACTGAGGGGACCTATTGCAGCATCCCCACACCCTGCAAACAGGAGGGATTGCTGTTTCTTCAGAGTCTGTACTCCATGGCTCATTTCACTCTCAACAGAGAGTCCCTAAATTACACCATTCCTGTTTTCAAGGAGATCACTAAATACTCTCAGGACACCTGTAATTAAATTTAGGAATAGCATAAAATATCATAAGTGCTTGCGCTTACAAGTGTTTTTTTCTATAACAAGAACAAATATGAGTTCATTGAGGTATATTCTATTCAGGTACACTTGAAGGCCACAAGGGCCAAAGCTGAGCTAAAGGAAAAAACAAGCTACCATCATTCTGTGCTTAACCCTGACAGAGAGGCTTCAGGCAGCCCTCATTTCCCCCCTGCCCCCGTATAAATGAGCAAGCTTTAATTATGTCTGACAAAGTGCTCATTCTCCCCAGCCAGGGGCATTTAAAGTCACCTGAAGTCACACCTTGTCTAGAGATGTCCCCAGTTGCAAAGCACTGCAGTGTCACTGTTGGGACGGCCACGACACACACAGGCAGTGCCTCTGTCAAGAGCCAGAGAGCCATTTATTAAACAAAGCAGCCTCTTTTGTACACCTTTTGTGTGTTATCATTTGTGTTCCACATTCACTGGCTGCTAAACTACTACAGGAGATTCATTGGCTATTACAGACTTTAATACACAACCACTGGCTACCTAGAGCAGAAGCATTTATTCAGAAAAGTAACAGGTGCAGATATGTTGCTGGTTTTCTCCTTCTATTGTTAAACATTCATGCTTGTCTTGATACCACATTCTCTTGGGTAAAAACAAATTCTTTTTCTTCTCACAGACTTTTCTCACAGTCCTTCTCTAGCCCAAGTAACAGGCCTGAGCCATAATTTTACAAAGGCAACAAGGCCTTCATTTTACAAGGTTTTACTTAAATGCCACACTGCAGCTTGCCAGGAACAAAGAATGAAAACACTCCTGTTTGTGGGACACTTGTACACCACCCTGTTAAGGCTCAGGTGCCCAGCAGCAGCAGGAAGAGGGAGGAAAACCTGAATTCCCCTTTCAGAGCCAGGCAGAGCTCACACCTGTGTTGCATAAGGACATGATTTGATTCCTGACCCCTTCCGTTCCCCACAGCTCCATCACCTCCTCTGCCTGGGCACACAAACAGCTCAGCACGCACACAGTGGCCCTGGAAAAGCAGAGAATGGAGACCCCTGTGTGTCCCTGAGAGGGCCAGTGCTCCTTTAGAAGGTTTGCCACGGAGCACCAGTCAGGCTGTCCAGGAGGAGCACAAGGGTTTGATGTTTGCTCCTAAGACAGCGCTGCTCCTGAGATATCAGAGTGTCAGCTCAGAGTAGCAGCTCAGTTCCCAGCCACAAAGTGGAAGACAGGCTCAGTTCCCTGTTTTCCTTGAAGTACTTCACAGGCACAACTCCCAGTCCTTTGTCAGGGAAACCACCTCCAATTTGATGCTGTCCTTGTGACTACAAAGTAAATCTGCTCAGGAAAGCAAAAGGGAAGGGAAGAGGGTTTAAAGGAATTACAGGAAACCTCCTCCTTCAGTTTGGCCGTGGGGGGGTTTCATGGGGGACAGGTATTCGGTCCCTGCTCTGTTTTGCTGTGCATTAAAAACTGTGGAAAATGCATAAGTGTTCTGTCTAAAAAAAAAAAAAAATCAGAACCTTTAAGAGTGAGTTACTCAAAGAGGGTAACAGTCAAAGTTGAGCTGTCCCTCAGATGGACGCTCCAAATTCCCCAACAGCCAAGAGTTTTCATTTCTTCATAAGACTTACGATGAAAGAAATGAGACTGGCTGTTCTCATCCTGGCAAGGAAGGAGGCTGAATGCATCCCGAGTGTGACAATCTCCATGGGGCAAACTGCTTGTGTTACAGAGGTTGCAGCTTTCCAAAAGCAAAGGTGCTGCTAAATGCATGTATTTCACAGAGAATCAAGCAAAAAGGATGGCAAAAGGTCCGTAGCTGACAAGGACCCCAAAGTTTTCAACAGCCTTTCTGCCATCAGTGCACTTTAACCAGCCAGTACCTATTTTGAAGCAGGAAACCAAGCAGGCTCATCCAAGGATCTCAAATAGTCCTGTTCTTTTCCCAGACTCCTCATCTGAACACGGCATCCTGCACAGGAAAGATCCCTCTCTGTCAGAAACACTGGACTGTTCTTCCCAGCCAAACCAGCACGATTTTATCAAACACTGACAGCGTTTAACGAGTTCTACTCCAGAAAGAACCTTTTGCTGTTAAATTACTCAACCAATCTTAAGCAACATCAATGTCATAAATGAAATCATTGCTGAGTTTCAGACTGGCAGCTGGTTTTCTGTTTCTGCATGGACAGGGTACCCCTGAATTTATGAACTGCCCTTCCTGATCTGAAGTGTCTGAAAAGCCCCACTCCCACCGCAGTAAATCTGCAGTCAGGATCCCCCTTTGGTCACCTCATGCTGTACAACATCCTTGCATGGCAACTCTTTAGTTCCCTCTTCTGTCTACAGAATAATCGATAGAAGATTCCTGGAGGGAATCACTGAGAGAAAGGGAACCTTTTATGAGCTCTTGTTAGAGCTGTTACCATGGGAGGTTTCTCTCGAGGGAAGGGAAAGCAGGGTTATTGCTCCCTCTCTGCAGAAGCAGAGTGTAACCTTAGGAGGGTTCACAACAAAAGAAACGATGCAGGAATTTTTCCTAGGATAGATGAATATCCCAAGTTGGAAGTGCTCAGGGAAGTGTGGTGTCTCACACAGTCACAGTGGGATGGGCAGTCCACCAGGACAAGGAATAATGGATAAGAAATGTGACTTTTACAGCTGCAAAGTGGCTTCTGCCCTGTTGTTCTTTAGCACAAGTGCCAGCACATTTTTCTTTATTTCCCCTTCACTTGCACTGCCCCTCTCCTGATCCTGTGGGGATTCAGCTCTGCTGTTTTCATTAACTGAGCCCAGGTCAAGGACTGGAACACAAAAATGTTTTATAAAAAAAAGTGTTGCTCTATTTGCCATTGCTGAAAGGTCAGGCACACAAAACACACCCACAGGGAGCTTTGGGAGGGAGCACAGCTCCCTGAACATCAATATCACTGCCTAAAGGAGTGCTGCACCTCCTGCAATCTCAAGAATTTGGGAAAAAGTCAGCAGAAATGATGATGTTTTCCCTCACTGGGTGACTTGTGCTCTTGACAGCCCCCCTGAAAGTGGCACTGAGACCATCCTGGGATCCATTAGGCTCTGATCCCATGGGAATGGCCAGGCACAGGTGCTGCTACAGAACCACAGCATCAGCTCTGAGATCATCGGGTGCAGCGTGAGACCCAGCACCACCCTGTCACACAGCCCATGGCATGAAGTGCCACATGCAGATGGTGACTCCACCATCTCCCCAGGCAGCCTTTCCAATGCCTGACCCCCCTTCCTGTAAGGAAGCACAGCCAAGACCTGCAGGAAAAGGTAAGGGCTGAAACCAGTTTGATGTCTCTGGGTCACCCTGGGGCCAGACAAGGCCACCCTCAGCCCCAGGGGTGGAGGGAACAGGCTCCTGCTGCCACCAGGCCAGGCCACCACCAGCCTTTCCCCTGGCAAAGATCTCTTTCCCTGTCCATCTGAGTCCATCAGCCACATGTGTGTGAAGAAATGGGAATTCTGGAGCCTTAAGCAGCTCCAGAGGCAGCACAGTGGGGACAGGAAGAGGCATGGGAGCCTACAAGGATAGAGAGAGACTATTTCCAAGGGATGCAGTGGCAGGACAGGAGGGAATGGTCTCAAACTGGGAGGGAGTAGGGTTAGATTGGATATTAAGACGAAACTGTTCCCTGTGAGGGTGGTGAGGGCCTGGCACAGGTTGCCCAGAAAAGCCCCATTGTGTCAAAACACACACAGACAAAGCACAGACCCCACTACCACCGAAGCAGAGCACCTCCAAAGCACAGAACAGAAACCCTAAGCGTGGAAAAGTTCTCTAAGACCATCAAGTCCAACAATCAAATCACAAGGACCACATCTAAGATGTATGAAGGAACTGTGAGATACATGCAAAAAGTATAAAATGGAGTTAATTTTACTCAAGGATTATTAAGGGCACCTGAATTCAATTTAATTGTCACAGTGTCTTGGTGAACACAAAATAATTCACTTACAAGTGACGTTGGTGTGAAAACTCCTACCTGTATTTCCCTCAGAGTACTTTACTCTGCCAGTCCAACAGCAACATCTCCATCAGTGGAAACATAACTTTTATTCTAAATATAGAATTCCAGACTGAGTTGGGTTGGAGGGACCTCAAAGCCCATCCAGTCCCCCCCCTGCCATGGGCAGGGACACCTCCCACTGTCCCAGGCTGCTCCCAGCCCCAGTGTCCAGCCTGGCCTTGGGCATTGCCAGGGATCCAGGGGCAGCCCCAGCTGCTCTGGGCACCCTGTGCCAGGGCCTGCCCACCCTGCCAGGGAACAATTCCTGCCCAAGATCCCACCCAGCCCTGCCCTCTGCCAGTTTAAAACCACTGCCCCTTGACCTGTCACTGAGTGCCCATACAAAAAGTCCCTCTTCCTGCTGGCCCCCTTCAGGCACTGGAAGTGGCTCTAAGGTCTCCCCAGGCTCTCTCTTCTCCAAATGAAAACCCCCAGCTCTCTTTGTCTTTGCAGGACAGCTGCTTCAGCCCACAGAGCAGCTTTGTGTCCTCTTCTAGACCTGTGGCTTTTGTGTTCAAATATCCTTTTTGGTGTTAGAAAGGATATTTTAATATAATACCTTTTTCATTTATAATACCAGTGCCTAAAAAAAACCACAGCAGGACACAAAAGAACCCCAATTCCCACTGGCATTAAAGAGTTGTGTGGCCAACAAGGTGAGAAGAAGACCAGCCCCAGAGGTGTTGTGTTGTCAGTGATAACAGAACCAGCACTGAGGGAGCACAGCCTCTCCCAGGTGAGCTCCTCCCTGGAGCCATCCACAGCCATGGATACAACACCAAGGGAGGCATCAGACTCTTTGCATTAATTAAATATCAGTGACAGGACCCTGGGGAAGAATGCACCCCACAGGGAGAGGTGTGCAGAGAGAAATTAATACATGGGTTTTGGTTTTTCTTCCTGACATTATCTGCAATCCTGTCTTTCAAAACTCGTCATGGATATCAAACCAGGAGATGCTTCAAATATCCTTGCCTGCGTTTTGGAAAGTAATTAGGCTGATTTCTTCTGAGAGCAGCATACTGGGAGACATCCCTCAGTGTGCAGCTCCACCCCGGCCAGCAGCCCACGACGTCTTCCAGATCCTCCCCGCTTGGTGGGAATGATTTTCTGTGCTTTAAATAAAAATTGGTGTGGGCTTCCCAGCTCCTCAGCAAAGAGCCTGGCTGTAAACATTCCTGTTTGTTCAGCCTGGGGAAGAGAAGCTCTGGGGTGTCCAAATTGGTGCCTAGCAGTGCCTGAAGGGGCTACCAGGAAAGATGGGGAAGACAACTTACAAGGGACGGAGTGCCAGGAAAAAGGGAACGGCTTCCCACTGCCAGAGGGGAAATTTAGTGGAATATTGGGATGGAATTGTTCCCTGGGAGGGTGGGCAGGCCCTGGCAGCTGGGGCTGCCCCTGGATCCCTGGCAGTGCCCAAGGCCAGGTTGGACACTGGGACAGAGCCTGGGACAGTGGGAGGTGTCCCTGCCCATGGCAGGGGTGGCACTGCATGGGCTTTGAGGTTCTTCCAATCCAAACCAGTTTGGGATTCCCTTTGTATTTTGCTATCCCCTCACAATTCCCATTTTTCTGTGCACAGGAACTGAAAAAGTTTGTGGGTAGGAGGAGGAAAAAAAAAAAAAAAAAAGAAACCAAATCTCACAAATATTCACGCAAAATAAAAAAAAGGGGAGGGGAGGAACCCCAAACAGCTGGGAATGTCAGGCTGTTACCATGGCACAATAAGAGAAAAAAAGAAAAAAGAAGAAAAAAATACTTTTTTTGGTATTTGTTCTTACTGGCTTCCACTACAGGAAAGGGAAGGGACCTCCAGAAATCATGGAGCTGCAGGGAATATATCTGAGAATGCAGTGAACAAAACGGCAGCTGAGGCAGAGCTCTGGCACTGTTCCCTGGAGCCGAGATGTTCCTAGGAACAGCAAGAGGTGATGCCCTGAGGGGATTTTCCCGGGGGATATTGAGGAATCCGAGCTTACCTGAGTCACAGAGGTGTTTGGATAGGAAATCAAGAGCTGTGGAGGGTTCTGCTTCTGCCCATGCTGTTAGAAGTCTTCCTGTTGTTTTGCTATCAATTTGTATCTTTTCCTTCACTCTCCCCCAAAGTGTTTGTTTCTGACAGCAACAACCGAGAATTAGACAAGAATGAGCTCCTGTGAGTGACTTTTTGGGGCAAGAATGGAATAATTTGTATTATAAAAACTCCCTTGAGAGTTTTAGCCCCAGAGCTAACCCTGAATCCAGCAGCACTCGGTGGGGCTGGGGAGAGCACACGGAGGCTGCTTCCTCACGCAGGGAACCTGTTGCAGATGTGCCTCCCTCCTTCAGACAAGAACAAAGGAGGGAAGCAATTTGAAGGGACAAGTACAAAAATATCCCTGAATTGCGTGTGACACATTTCAAGGCTCAGTCAAATCTCTTTTCACTTCGGTAGAAAAAACCCAGTGAAATTCTCATAATGTCAAAATGAAAAAATCAGTGTTATCATGTTCTTGATCATCAGTGACATTCAGAAACGCTCTCTGAGACCCCATCAAAAGTTTCTTTCTGCTCTATTCTTTCAAAAGCATGTTTTAATATTTTGTGGCAGCAATATGAATCTGAAAATTATATCTGTTTTAGCCAACAACATTGTGAAATAAGAATTCCAAACACACTTTGGAGATAACTTCAAATGTCCATAAAGATTTTATGAAGCAAATCTTATTTACTACCCCCCTCAGGCAACTGTAATTTACCAAAATCTTTTAAAGTAGGGTCTGGTAAATGTGTAATTCAACAAACCCTCATTTTTAGCTTGTAACTAATCCCTATTAACATTCCTTTCTCCACAGCCATTTTCTGAGGAAGCAAAAAAAGCCTACACTTAAAGAAGTAATTTTTGAAAGCACATTAAAATATGGTTCTCACTTAATGGAATTACAGACAAAAGTTAGAGAAACTCAACCACACCTCATGTCTTACAAATAAAATTCCAAGGGAGCTACACTTCCTGGCAGTGCCGACACCCTTAAGAGCAGGGAGTTTCAGGAGACTCTGTGTCTTCCCAGGAAAGCAGAGGATATATGGGGCTGTTGAGAGTTTAATGAAAGGACTGTTAAGGAGCAAAGGAGGTTGAAAGCAGAGGCAGATTGTAAATCTTGGGTCTCTGAGCATAAATCTGAGCTCTTCCAAAGGAGGGCTGCACCTTCTCTCAGTCCTTTAAGGGTAGTGCTTGAGTTCCTTGGCTGTAAATACACTGCAGCTTCAGGACTGTTACTGGGGGCTTGTGCAAGTGAGGGTTTCAGCAATAAAAAGCTTCAGTCACTGTTGATGCTGGCAGAGCTTTAGCAGGGAATTTATTCAGCTCTCTAGGATTTTGTGAGAGCTCTGTCTTTCCCGTGCAAGCTAACTAAAACAAAGTTACCAGTTTTTATCAGTATCCACACCTGTGACTTGTTTTTGCCAAACTGTTATGGCTTCAACCAGAAAAACACTTGGGAACAGACGTGTTAGAGTTGGGCCAACCCCCTGGAGGGGTGGATGGCCAGAGAACCAATTACTTTATGCCATTTACCTCTCTTTTTGTGAACTAACATATAAAAACCTCGTTAAAAAGGCCATTAAACTGGCCTTGCCACCATTTCTACTGAAAATGTTTTCTATGGGTTTTTTTTCTGTCCACATTACAACAGCCACAAGTCACACCTCAGCAGCTGTAACACAGCAATGTCATTGCTTTGCACGTGCAGAGGCCTTGCATGGCACAGGAGAATTTACCCCCAAAACCTCCTCCCCTCACTCCCCCCCCAGGGCTCTCCACAAGTGAAAGTGTTTAGCAGCATCTCCAAAAGCGATGATCCCAACACTGTGCTAAACTTGCACAGAGCTCCCCTAAAACCTTCCACCTCCCAATGAAAAGCTCAATTTTTTTAATTGCTGCTGCTTCTTGCAGCTTTTATAGCACCCTGTCTTTGGGTGACTTTATGATGTTGTATCCCCTATCGCTGCTCTGTGCCCAGAAATTAACTTTGTGCCTTTCTGTGCCTTTAAACTGAGCCTGAGAGGGGGGAGAGAAAAAAACTGAGAGAACTTTTCAAAGCAGTTGTTCAAGGACACAGACACTCACTGCTCTGGGTTCTCCTGCTGCAGCAGCAAGAGCAGAGGAAGCACCCCTTGCTTTTCAGCCACCTCTCGGCTCCTTTTCTCCAGAGGGAGACAGAGAGTTGAACTTTGTTTTCCTTGGGACTTTTGGGTTTTTTTCCCTTCTTCTCTTCTGGACTGTTTCAACATCAGAATATACCAGGAGAATTTTCCATCAAGGCATCAGAGGGGGTCCACACCGACCCAGCTCCGAGGAGGAGGAGAGAGACCACACCTACAGAAAGACTCTGAAATCTTCCCAGGTTTCTCTCCACAGTGAGACATGTTATCATTTAGCATTATTATCCTTTTCCTGTGTGTTAGTTAGTTGAATAGTTTTTTTATCTCTTTCACTTTACTCTGAGGAATATTTCTTTTTTCTCGAACCTGGTGGAGGGAGGGGTGGTTGTAACCTGCCTTCCCTCAGAGGATATTTTTCTCCAAATTTGTCCAAACCGGCACACAGCCTTTTCCTGACCAGTGCATTCTGCCTCCAGAGTGCTCTAGCTTCTGACTTTTACATGCTTGGGTGAAACAAATACATTTTAAAACGAACTAGCCAAGGTACGACACAGCAGAGAAACCCCTCTCCGTGCAGTGATCCAAGCACTTGCTGGAAAATAATGCATCAAGGAAAAAAATCAATCATCAGAAAAGAAGCCACCACTTTGCTTGATGGATCTGTGAGCGAAAAAGGACTGTCAAGAAGCACCTGGATATTCCCAAGGAAACCACTGATCCATCCCCACGTTCTGCTCCTCTAAGAACTGATCAAAGGACCCAAGAGGCCAAACACAGGACTGGGAGCCCCATTGCCAGCCTGATGTTGTCCATGGAACTACCGGGTTCCTGGAGAGCACTTGGAGCTTGTCAGGACCACAGCTCTGCTGCTTTTGAACAGACTCCTCTGCAAGGCTGCACTGACATCATTAAACAAATAATTAAACCCAGGCACTTGGAATCAGTGCTACTTTGCAGATCCAGGACAATTAGAAGCATCTCTGATTAAAGAGCAAGGTCCTTTCATTTTTAACCTCAGCACCGTGTGTTTGCTCCTGTCCCCATCTGAAGCTGGTTTTACAATTCCCATTGACTTCAGAAAGAATGGAATTAGATCCTGACATATTTGCATGTCAAATCTCTTTTCTTGCAGCTACAGTGCTCTCGTGCATGACATCTGCAATTTAATGGTACATTTTCCATGGAAAAGCAATGCTACGTTTCTTTGAAAAGCAGCAGCAATGAATAACATGGGCCAAAACAAGGGACATAAATACTAAAAAAAACCAAACCCAACCTGACACTTGCAGGACTGAAACTTTACAAGGTTTTTCCTAACAGGGAGCAAATTGTCCACTCAGGGGTTTCCCCACAAATTTCAAATAAATAGAAGACTCCAAAAATGTGTCTTGCTTAACTATTACCACCCTAAGGAAAAAAAAAAAAGCCATTTGAAAAACAGTGTTAATTAATTAAATACCAAAACTTCCACTAATAAGAATCGAACCTTTGAGTGGCCTGTGCAGACGTGTTCAATCCATGTTCCAGTATTCGGGAAAGAATTTAAATCTGTTTGATGTAGCTGCAGCCTCAAAACTACCAATGAATTTATTTAATACTAATTTTATACTAATTTATATTAGTTTATTTTGCAGGTTTATCTTTTTCTACCCCTGAACAAGTGCAGCCGATTTCTCAGTGGATTCGCCCTCTACCTTTGCAGTCACTGCCTTGAATCGTAGAGTTCACACCACAGAAGGTCTCTTGAAGCATTTCTGCTGTTCCTATGAATCACTTGCAAGATTAAAAATAAAACAGGAGACATTTCTGGACCACACATTGATTGTTTAATTATTTTCCATTTGAAGGGCAGGTTATTTTTGGCACAGAACCTTTATTTGGCTGGACAGAACAATTCATCTTCTAAAATATCTTGATGTCAAAAGCCAATTAGTCAGGTGACAGCATGAATGTTTAGGTTCTTTGTTAACCATGATTAACTCCAGAGGGTCTGCAATAATGCAGTGTTATTCACCACACTAATTTTCACCTTGGTGCCTCCAGGCTGTGTTTTGAACCACTTCACAGTAATAAACAAATATTACTGTGCTGTTTGGGAGGTTTTACACAGAAAATGCAAAAAATCCTCCCATTATTAGTGCTGAGACCCAGAAATCTTTCCCAGATGCATCTCCTGTAAATCAAGAACTACGTGATGGGGACATTCTCTTTCCAAGGGTTGGAGTGCCAGGACACAGGGAATGGCTTCCCACTGCCAGAGGACAGGGCTGGATGGGATCTTGGGCAGGAATTGTTCCCTGGGAGGGTGGGCAGGCCCTGGCACAGGGTGCCCAGAGCAGCTGGGGCTGCCCCCGGATGCCTGGCAGTGTCTAAGGCCAGGCTGGACATTGGGGTTTGGAGCAGCCTGGGACAATGGAATGTGTCCCTGGATGAGCCTCAAGGTCCCTTCCCAACCCAAACCCTTCTGGGATTCTGATTGTTCCCTGATCATTACATACCCATAATCTGTTATCTGAACTGTGTTAGCTTTATCCTGGAATTCGGGAAGTTTATTACTCTGATTAACCATTCCTTTGATTCCAATCCCTCCATGCTGCTGTGTTTTCCCGGAAATCACGCTATCAGGATGATGTCTTCCCCTGAAATAAATCCTAATTTCTCTCTCAGACAGAGCAAGGCTCTGTCTCCCATCCCTTTTTTTCACACAGCATTGGTGGCACAGAGCAGGTGGGAAGTTGTTTATCCAGCTGGCAAGGGAAGGAACAGATGGCACACAGGGCACAGGGATCCTGTCCTCTGTCACCTGCCTGCCTTGGGTTACAGTGTAAGATGTACCAAAGGTGTGTATTCTACCACTATCTCCACAAGCTGTTAAAGCAGGTGGGGCAGGGTTCCTTATCTCCTTCCTGATTCATCCCTGATAACTCCCTCTGGGAGATATCTCTGCTAATGGGCCATCCAGCCTCACTGCCTGGCTCATAAAATTACATCATCCCGCTGTGAGGTGCTCAGCCCAGGGGGAAGGGACCAAGCATTCCCACCTGGATATAATCTGAGGTTTGGAGCACTGTGGGAGCACTGCCCACTGGGTTCCCAGAGGACAAGAGCTCCATAATCACCACTGGACCTCCAGAGAAGGACCAGATTTCACTACAGGATCACTGCTTCAACAGAACCACATCCATCCCTCCACCAGGGCTGCAGCCACCATTTAATCAGACTGCTGCCACCACCCTGCCCAGCAGGGTGTCAGGCTGTATCCTGACTGGTTATTAACTGACTGGTTAAGACAGTATTTTCTGTCTTAATTTTAATTTTCCCATTAAACTGTAGTTCTGACTTGGAATCTCCCACTGGTTTGTTTTCAAACTAGCACACTGCCCCCTGTCCCAGAGCTTGGAGGTGGGACCACACCTGGACAAAACCTCACAGGTCTTTCCTCCACATTTGGATACTCACAACCAAGATATTGAATAGGAATCCAAGAGAAATGATGGAGGATCATGGCATTGGTGAGAACCAGGTGATGTGATCAAGAGGACAAAAGGGGTGGGTTAGTGGGGAGAAATCAGTGTTCCTGCAAAAGTTTCACTCCCTGTCTCTTCCAAAGTGAAAGGATGAGCTAACAACAAAATCAAGGAGGGAATGCTGGAAGAATCACTACCTGAACATGACATTGGAAGGGTGAGATTGAGAGGCAAACAAAATTCCATGTAGATGCTCAGTCCTGATACTTGGTATCACATTCCAGCATTTTCCCTATATTTTAAATGGCCAGATAGGGAACGTGGATCCAGGGAAACCACAGGGAAAGTGTGTTCATGATTTAGAAGAAAGATAAGAGCCACCAGAGTATCTGATTTGTTTTGTTAATTATGGCTTTAAATGACTTTGTGCCACCCCAGCTAATTGGCACACTTCCTTAGCCGAGTAAATAGATCTTCAGACAGCTCATAAATCAGACTATGTTTGTAAGCAACGTTTTTGTAGCAGATATTTTCTATTTTTGGACAGAAAAATCAAGCTGTTGAAATACCCAAACTACAACTGCACTCACCCACGTCTGGGTCAGGCTCTGCTTAGATCAAAAATGCCATCACTAACACAACAATCCTCAACAATTTTACTCTGGAACCAAAAATTAAATGCACCATTTTCTAAGGGAGAAATGGGAGTCAGGCCCTCAAGTAATTTCTCTGTGAGAAAGCCATTTCTCTGTCCATTTCTGAAAATTCCCTTACAGGATTTAGGCAGCCATTGGCAACTTCCAGGACCAGAAAACTTCCCAGACAAGAACTACAAGTGTTTCCTGAATTCCAGCACTTCAACTCTGAGGTTTTCCCTGTAAGTTGAAAACCAGCTCCGCATTCAGAAAGTTAAAAAGGAAGTGTCCAAGGCCAGGTTGGATAGGGCTTGGAGCAACCTGGGCCAGTGGGAGGTGTCCCTGCCCATGGCAGTGGGGTGGAATTGGATGATGTTTAAGGTCCTTTCCAACCCAAACCATTCTGGGATTCCACAGGAATCCGCCCCCCATTTTTTTGCTGCATGTTTATCCAAGACCTGTTCTTATTTACAGAAATCTGGACAATCTGGAGCGCCTGCTGAACTTTTCCTTCAGTTTTTTAGCTTCCAAAAATGCAGTCTCAAGGCAAACAAACCCCCCACAAACCTTTTCCCTCAGAGTTTGAAAGAAAAGCACTTGCCAAAGTGAGAGACTCAAAATCTGCATCATGAGGAGCTTTAAAGGAGACTTTCTGTCTTCTTTGATTTCTGGAGTAACAGAATTCTGCCATTAATATTCCAACCAGCATTCCTTTTGGGAAGCAGACATTTGTACCCTGATGCAGGGAATCAGTTAATATTCCTTGATCTTGAGAGATGAAGCCAGGCTTGGGTTAAAATGCATTAAATTTTGGGACCTAAAATTGAGCTCTACAGGTCAAGGGCTCTTGGAGAGCAGACTCTGGCTTGAAGTTCTGTCTACACAGAAAAATATAGGGCAAAACAATAAATCTCCACTGCACTTAATAGATTAATAGTGCCAGAAGGTTTTATTTTGATTCTTTAATGCTCCATTATGTAATAAGTTTGTCAAGAAATCCTGACTTCAATCTCAGGGATTTCCTTGAAGCTGCACCTGTGCAGGTGTACCACAGGTGTACAATAAATATATACATAGACATCTGTGTGTATGAAATGTCCTAAAGAAACTTGTCCCTGCCCTTCCTATGAGTCATCAGGCTACTGCAGCAGAAATGTACACACACTATTACATTATTCTATAGATTTCTGCTAATGATAAAGTCGAGCCCTTCTGTTTGCAATTGTGACACAATTCCTTCTAATTAAAATGGAAAAGTTGGATTAAAAAAAAGGTGAGCAAGCAGCAGATGCAGCAGAACTCCAGCTGTCAGGCCACCAGAGGACACTGTCACGTCATTTCCAAATAGCAGGAAGCTAATTTTTGCTTTAATGCCAGAAAGTCAAATTTAGATGGAGACAACTCTTGACAGAATCATGGAATGGTTTGGGTTGGGAAGGGACCTCAAAGCCCATCCAGGGCCACCCCTGCCATGGGCAGGGACACCTCCCACTGTCCCAGGCTGCTCCAAGCCCCAATGTCCAGCCTGGCCTTGGACACTGCCAGGGATCCAGGGGCAGCCCCAGATGCTCTGGGCACCCTGTGCCAGGGCCTGCCCACCCTCCCAGGGAACAATTCCTGCCCAAGATCCCATCCAGCCCTGCCCTCTGGCACTGGGAAGCCATTCCCTGTGTCCTGGCCCTCCAGCCCTTGGAAAGAGTCTCTCTCCATCTTTCCTGCAGCTCCTTCAGGTCCTGGAAGGCCACAGTGAGGTCACCCCAGAGCTTCTCCTCTCCAGGCTGAACAATCCCAGCTCTCCCAGCCTTTCCTCCCAGCAGAGCTGCTCCATCCCTTCTGCTTACCTCTTCATGTTGAGGTTGCATGCACAGCCACTACCTGTGAGAGACCTGTGCCCATATTAACAGAGCATCTGAGAATCGTCTGAGATGTCCTACATCTCCTACACACCCCAAAATAACCCGAAGTCACATCAAACAGGGCTTCATGAGGATAACCACAGCAACCCCCACCCTGTCTACGAAGCCAGAGCTGCTGGCCAAGCACTGCCCAGTTACAGAAGAACCAGCTCTGCCCAAACTAAGCAGCACCTCCTGCCTCGAGCCATCTCCCTGAACCCAGTGGAGCTCCTGGAGAATACGACAATGGTGAGCTCAGTCCCAGGGAGCAACATCTGACTGACCCTGGGCACTGAGCACCCACAAAGACCTGTACACAGCTGATCTGTTACTGACCTTGAACAGACCACAGGAAACAAATGCAAAGCACTTTTCACATGATCAGGGACTGCTGCTGTCAGATGCTGAAAGATGAAGCTGTATTTAACCCTTTACAGTCACGAAAACCAAAGCAAGAGATCTGGTTACACTGGTTTGATCTGTCGATGGTGCCAGCTCTGTGAAACACGCAGAATCAGATTTAGTAGCTTTTATTTTATACACATTTACATCCATTTATACATGGCCTACGCAACCAAAATGAGACCTGCACAAGCACAGCTGCTCTGATGTGAAAGCACCTTGTGTCAAGCAGGAAGGGAATTCCACGTTATGGAACAGAGGATAAGTTTTAGTGAGTCAGTCCTGTGAGGAGTGGCTGAAGGATCTGGGAAGGGGCTGGAGCCCCAGGAGCAGCTGAGGGAGCTGGGAAAGGGGCTTAGCCTGGAGCAAAGGAGGCTCAGGGGGGACCTTGTGGCTCTGCACAGCTCCCTGACATGAGGGGGCAGCCGGGGGGGGTCGGGCTCTGCTGCCAGGGAACAGGGACAGGACAAGGGGAAACGGCCTCAGGCTGGGCCAGGGGAGGCTCAGCTTGGACAGCAGCAGGAATTTCCCCATGGAAAGGGTGCTCAGGCCTTGGCAGGGGCTGCCCAGGGAGCTTTGGAGTGCCCATCCCTGGAGGTGGCACTCAGAGCTCTGGGCTGGGGACAAGGTGGGCATTGGGGACAGCTGGGACTCCATGGGCTGGGAGGGCTTTGCCAGCCTAAATAATTCCATGATTCTATACTTGGTTACATATTAACCCCCAGCCAAACTAACATGAGATAAAAGGATATAAGCATGGAAAAAGAGGAAATGGAATTATGAGGTTTTCTGCTCCAGCCAAATACTTTTGCTTCACAAATCATCACTTCCTGCTCTTTCTGAATGTGCTGTAATATACAAACAGATGTCCCTAAACACTTCAGCTATACCTTGAACTGTGCTGGAATGGGTCAGCACCCATGGTTACAGTGAGATGGAAAGCCCCTCTGACAGATGCAGGCATCCTTTTTTAAGCAGTCATTTGGTTTAATACCACCATTTTTGAAGGCGTGGGCTTTGCTCTTGCTCTGCAGCTCTGGTGTGTGGCACTTCCCTCAATAAGTGGAGTGCACACCTGAAGTGATCCAGCTTATAGGAATTCATCAAAGGAATATTCCAAGCACTATTTTACTCATCAATTCCAAACACTATTTTACTCATCATCTTGGGTGGCTCAGGATTCCCAGTTTCCCTTGTTAAGCTTAAGAGAGTACTGGAGTTGTTGCGTTCATAGGAAATTGTTCTGAGGTCAGCTACAAACCCTGGCTGTGGCTGAGCATTCTGAATTACAGAAAATTAACAAAAAATAAGTATCAGTTCTGCGTGTTCTGTACAACGTGAATGTCTGAGCTGGAAATAAAGACCAAATCATCTTTCCCCTAAGCTAAAACCACTCCCCTGACACAGCTCACAATTGTCAGTGCACTGTGCCCATTTCAGTAGTGACTCATAACAAAAAGTGATCAGTCATCCTTTCCCCTTCCCTTCCCTTACCTTCCCTGAACTTCCCTTCCCTTCCCTGAACTTCCCTTCCCTGAACTTCCCTGAACTTCCCTGAACTTCCCTTCCCTGAACTTCCCTGAACTTCCCTGAACTTCCCCTCCCTGAACTTCCCTTCCCTTCCCTGAACCTCCCTTTCCTGAACTTCTCTTCCCTGAACTTCCCTTCCCTTTCTTGAACTTCCCTTCCCTGAACTTCCCAGAACTTCCCTGAACTTCCCTTCCCTTCTCTGAACTTCCCTTCCCTGAACTTCCCTGAACTTCCCTGAACTTGTCTTACCTGTGACTGCACATTCACCTGCCAAAAGCAAAATTCAGTATATTCATTCCAAAATTTGGACAAAGAAGGAAGATGTGAAAAGACTGGAAAAGGGAGGTTTTTTCACCAAATGCTCACAAGACAGGGACTCTCACAGATGAGGAATGGCCAACAGGTGTTACCCAAAACCACACAAAGGGAACTAAGAAGATGTTGCCACTGCATCCAGAAATAAATTTGGTAAGAATATGCTCTTAGGTAGAATAAGAAACAAAGCAATCAGGAAAATCATTCCTCATAAGATTTTCAGGGAATTTTCCTGATGTTACGGCATTGGAAGGTCACTGCCTGCTCCAGAAGAGCAAGCAGAGATCACACTATTTAATTACCAATTAAATATTAAATATTTTTAAATTCCTAAGACCAGCACAGGAAAACCTTTGATGGATTTCTGCCCTGCACCCTTTCCTTGTGCAGGCAGCAAACACAGAAATGGGATCTCCTGCTGTTCTACCCTGGTGGTGACAGACATTTTCAGTTCTTCCAGGCTGCTGACACTTGATGCAGCTGTCGGAGGGTTTATTCCACACATCAGCTGCCCAAGCAAGCTTGTCTCTAGAGCACACTGAACCATTCCAAACCTCTGCCAAACTGTTGCTGTTGCACCACAGACGGGTAGAGAAACCACATAAAGTCCAGGCTCAGGTATATAGGGTGGCATGCCATTTAATAATTTTTCCCGAGGCTTTTATTTGTTAGTTTGCAAAAGTGAGTTAAATGTCATAAAGGAATTGGTCCCCTGGCCATCCACCCCTTGAAGGGATTGGCCAAATTCTAAGACATCCATTCCCAAATATTTAAAACCATAATAAGCTGACAAAACAATCTGCAAGTGTGAGCGTTCACAAAAATGGTAACTTTGTTTTGGTTAACTTGCATGGGACAGACAGAGCTCTCACAAAATGCTACAGAGAGCTGAAGAAATTCACTGCTGAAGCCCTTTCAGCATCCACACCAAACCCCCGCACAAGTGCCCTTTCCCAGCACCACTTCCCCGTGCGTTGCACTGGGAGGGGCTGACAGAAAGGCTGATCACCCCAGTTTGCAATTATTCAGGGTTGCACACAACAGGAGCTGCCAGCATCTCAGGCTGATCTCAGAGCCACACAGTGTTTGTGAAGCTCAAAAGACTCCACGAGGAAATTATTTGAAAAGCATCGAAATTGGTGGTTTTGATAAAACATGAAGAGAAGAAGCTCAGATTCAGACTGATGCCAAAGATTCTTTGCTTACTGAGTGAACACATCTCACCTGGCTGGGCTGACATCAACGTCCTCAGGTGGGTGTACCAAGGGTGGCTCCAGTTGTGATGTCATTGCTCAGCCCTGTGATGTGGGCCAGGACTACAAAGCTACTGTGGAACAGGCAAACTGCAGCAGTCCTGACTGAGCATGCCTAATGTCAGGGAAAAGTAGGGAAAAACAATCCCTGGTTCCTCCAGGTGACTGCAAAGTGCATTCACAGATGAGAATGTTCACTACTGGCTCCCCACAGCTCCAGGAGGTGACAGCACTCACCTCAAGTGCACACACAAAGGCTAAAACCCCAAATTTCCCCCCTTGTACTTTCCATTTCCCTGGTGCTTTCAGATGTTAATGCCTTTTTCACATTCTTAAAACACCGTGTGGAGCATGGAACACGTTTAAAAGCAGGCTGGGGTGCAGAATCCCAGGGAGAGATCAAACGCTGCCCTTGCAGAACTCGCTTTTAATGGGCTTAATGCATTAAACAGGCTAAAAGTGCACTGGTTATGAGTAGCACAATGTTACACCCAGGCTGTTCCCCCCACAACATGGTACAGTCTGGATTTAGAGTGTTTTGTAGCACAAAACAACCGGCCAGAAATGTCAAACCAAAATAAATCTCAATGAACTTTTTTTTTTTTT
>VXAC01008199.1:295985-348655 GCA_013399225.1 Rhipidura dahli | reverse complement strand
TTTTCAGTCTCATGACTACAAATTGAAAGCATTTCCAAGTCCTGGAGCTCCACGGAGAGTTTTGGGGGTGTTCTTATGCATCTTTTTTCAATCTCTGTCAGAGAAGGACATAAAGCTGATTTGCACAAGGTACTCTGATGTAAAAGGAGGTCCAGCTCTGGCAGCAACATGATTTTTATTTGTTTCAGTGTGCTGATAGTCCTGAGAAGGCCACAAAAATCCTTAAAATGTAAACACAGGCAGGCTTTTTGTTGCAAAAGACACTCTGTTGAAAGTCTTCCCCGTAATACCCAGGACGTAAGGATTTAATATGTGATATCCAACAAATCAGCACCAAAATAGGAATTTCTCACAGAACAATTTGCGTTTCTGTAGCGCAACAATAAAATTCACTGTTCTTCTAGAATGGCTGGGACAGCCCCGACATTCCCTCTGATTTCATTGATTTTTGAGCACAACAAATCCAAATAAAAACTATAGGAAATGTAAAATCTGTCACCTCAAGCCAGATGCTGTTCCAGAAGCTGGGCTTCTTTTCCAGCTCTGTAAGGCAGAAACCCCTCCTGGAGATGCTATCAGGCATCCCAAAGCCTGAATTCTTCACGTGCTAATTCACTAAACCTGACAGAATACACTTGTCAGCTTCATTTCACTGGCTGCTACCTGACAATTCCCACATGGAATTGGGGAACTGCATCTTGAAGGGGATGTACAATCACAAAAAAAAAAAAAAAAAAAAAATNNNNATAAAAAAAAAAAAAAAAAAAAAAAAAAAAAAAAAAAAAAGATGAACTTGTCAAGTCAAATCACGCAGGCCCAGAGCTCATGAAGGAATAAAGGTTCGTTGATAAATCAGCTTTATCTTCCATGATAACTGAGGCAGTCACTGAGCCACTGCCCCTGTCAGTGGAGGGAAAATGTGCTTCCATGCTCTTGGGATACCTGGAAATGTTAGGGAATGTGGAAAGCCATAAAACCTTACCCTTCAAACCCTTCTCCCTCCACTTAGTTACAGCATAAAGAAAATAAATGCCTGTTAAAAGCATGAAAGAAGAAATCAATATTTTCAATTGAGCCACATCCTCCTGCAATATCCGGGGCTGTTCCCAATGTAAGCTGGGAAAAGAGTGAGAAATATTAACAGTTTCTAAGAATTCTGTCAGATTAAAACAATATACAGTTTCAATAAAAATTACTTCAATTCCTTAGGAATTATTGGCTGGAAAGCTTTAGTTCCTGTTTAAACAGCTGATGCTAAAGAGACTGAGGACTTCTATTGCACAAAACCAGATTTTTACTTTCAGAAATACAAATATTCCTACTAACGTCAGTGTTTCATAAAATTTAGGTTCACACTGCTTACAGGGATGCTTAAGATTGTAGTTCAGTGTGCAGCAGGGGCAGGGATTCTCTGAGTTCCTCTTACACTGATTTAGAGGAATCATCAAATGTGTGAGGGGAATAGGCCTAAAGCAGGGACTGCTCCTCTAAGTCACCAGCAAGAAGACAAATGTCACTGAGATAAAATTTCTTCTTCTTTTAAGCCTGGCAAGAAGTCCTGGATCTGCACCAGCTGCTCATGAAAATCAAGAGACTGAATATTTTCTGCTACAGGCAGGAGAAAGTAACAGCAGAAAATAGAAAAAGAAGTGGAGCTTCTCATGAGCAGGAAAATGACAGGAGGAAGAAAAGCAGGTGGAGAGGGACTTGGCACAAGGGCTGGAGGGCCAGGACACAGGGAATGACTTCCCAGTGCCAGAGGGCAGGGCTGGATGGGATCTTGGGCAGGAATTGTTCCCTGGGAGGGTGGGCAGGCCCTGGCACAGGGTGCCCAGAGCAGCTGGGGCTGCCCCTGGATCCCTGGCAGTGCCCAAGGCCAGGCTGGACACTGGGGCTGGGAGCAGCCTGGGACAGTGGGAGGTGTCCCTGCCCATGGCAGGGGTGGCACTGGGTGGGTTTTAAACTCCCTTTCAACCCAAACCATTCTGGGATTCCATGATTCTCTGGAAATGGTGTCTGAGATCTGCTCCCCAGCCCGGTGTAACTTTGCTTTCTCAGCACTGAGTTCCAAACCTGGAGGGTGCCTGCAGAGGGCTTTTTCCAAAGGGAAGGAAGGCTGGCTACAGCTCCCAGCCAGGATGTCCCTTCACCTTCCCGATGGCAGCAGATGAGACCCCAGCCCCTGCCGGGTTTGTGCCTCCAGGGAATGTGTGTGCCTGAGTGATGCCTCAACAAGATCCCAAGGAAAAAGGAAGAGATATTCCAAAGGAAAATGGGGAGGTTTTTTAAAATTTTCCTAAGGCAGGCCAAAGGACACAGGATCAAAGTGTTTCTTTACAAGCAGTAGGAAAAACTCTGCTGAAATCTTCCCATCCTCAGCTAAATGCAGAAGATACTTGCCCAAAATGTTCGTGGGAAGTTTTTGCTTCAACTCACAAGGTATGGTTTATTCCCAGATCCAATGTTTCACATCTTCGGAGCATTATCCAATCTATTTTAAACATGCAGGCCAACCCTGAAATGAAAACCGGGACTTTTCATATCTGTAATTTTCATTTAATAGATGGTAATACTAAATGTTCTCAAATCTCCTATGGTTAATACGAAGATAAAAAAGTATTTGATGACTTAATCAAACCTAGCTTTTAATACTACAACTGAAATTTGACATGATATTTTAAAAGTACTTTGGTCTATTCATTTCTATTATCAGTTAATAGCAATTCCCAGCTCTGTGAACCAAGACCACCTTATTCATCTGGAAATCAAGAAATTGGATCAAATCTAATTTTATTTTTTAAAACAGAAGCAAAAGAGGAACAGGAGAAAAAATCTCTTGCTGTAATTTTTCACAATTATGTCAGAAGATGTTTCTTTGCAGCTGGAATGCTTCTGTGCCTATGGAAATAGGTGGCTAATGTGGAAGGAAAAGTAAGAGAACACATCCCTCTGTAATGTGACTTAAAAGAAAAATGCTGGAGACATTCGTTTGGGGTTTTTTTTTCTCTGAAATAAGAGAAAAATGAAAAGATTTGGAGCATTTCTAATGTCTGCTTTGTCTACAAGCTCCTGTGGATTTCGTATCACACCCATGGGAGGGAATACATGGAATTTTTTGATTTCAGTGGTTTGGAAGCTCCTCGGGGTCCTGTGTTAATTTTTAATAATTCAGGTTGTACCTAAAGATCCCCACTGAGACCAAGGGCTGAACCATCCTGGGCTGTGGCCCTGGGGCAAAATTCATGTCTTGTCATACAGGCAAGTGGGAAAACTGGTTTGGAATAAGCACAGATCACAAAGGTCTGTAAGCAGATGATGATGGGGAAAATATATTGGAATTATCTCCATGGTTTATGAGGCAAGGACTTTGGGAGGCTTGGAAGAGCCATACAATACCCAGGGAAGGAGCAGGGAAGCAGCAGAATATGAGTTATCTATAGCTGATGTGTGAAGTGTGTTTCTTCTTGGGCTGTTTGTGAGTAATCAGGAGTTTCTAAGGCTGTACAAAATTCTCTATTGTGCTTTTAAGTGGAATTAGGATGGCTTGACATTCCTTTTCCTTCCCTTTCAACTACTGCACTGTTCTTCATCTTTCACAGGATTGATCTTCCCAGTGTGGGTTTTTTCCCCACTAAAATGAAGTCTTCATTTTGTGATGGAGATCTCCACTCCCTAGGGCTCTAGAATAACCTGAGGTTTTCAGAAGTACTTGGATATTTCTTACTCATTTGGACATTTTTCCCTTCAAAAAGACTCTGAGGACCAGGAATTTCCCCCTGCCTTCACTCCAAGCAATCCCACCAAGCACTTCCTTGTAGGAAACCAAGCTCCAGCTGAGTGGTGGGTTGTGTTTTTAGCCAGCTGTTGTTTTTTAGAGATTTTTTCAGAAACACATTCCTTTGATGAGAGAACCTCTATGTTGAACTTCACTGTAGATTCATTCAGGGAAATAATTTTCCCTGTGTTTCCTGTGATAAGCAAATGGTGAAATTATAAATTAGAATTTTTTTATCATTATAAATGTTGTTGCTCTGCCCTCATTTGTATCGTCCACACTCAGTGTAGAGCTCACAGCTATAAAAGGCCTTCAGATATTCAACACTTTAATTTAGGAAGACTTTTGTGCCTGGGGCTGTTTGATCCTTGGCTATGGGATTGAAACCACAGGTTCAAAAGAGGTTGGCAGCAACGGAATTGGGTAAATTGTGAATGACAGAGGAATATTGTCCCAGTCCTGCCAAACCCCACGGATTTGGGGCCACAGCAGATGGGATCACTTGGTTTTCAATCCCATTCAGAACATTCTAGATTTTCCACCATCCCACCTCTGATTAGCTTGGGATGGTCTCAGTACATCACAGTTCTGGTTTATTTGTTCAAGCCATTAGCTCAACTTTTGGATCCAAAAAAGGCCCAATTTTGCCACCTGAAACATGTGGCCACCCAGCCTTCAACAAGTCTTGTAGAAAGGAACAACAAGAGCACCTGGAAAAGGGGCTTTTGTTCAGAAAATTCAGTATTTATTAGCTGTTGGACCTTGAATTAATTTTCATGATTTTTGACTGCTAAATAGTTCTGTTTATTTAAAACATTAGGTTGAATATTAGTTTAAAAACACACCACAGAAGATTTTTAAACCAATCAGGAGAGACAAACAGGCTTTACTGTCTTCTTTCATCTATTTGGTAAAAAGTCCAGATGTATTTCATGCAGGATATATTGTGAAATCAGTGGAAATTGTCTGGGCTTTGGGAAATTAATCCAAGAGCAGATGTCCCTGTGACTCTGGCACCCAGGGATCGCTCCAACCCCTGCATGTCAGCCTTTGAAGATCAAAAGGCTCTTAATTGCATGTAATATTTCAGGTGTCTGCACAAAACACAAAGCCAAGTTAATAACATTTGGAGATTGATGCTGGGCTAGGAAAGTTTTGTTTTATCTGATGGAAGTTCAAAAGCTTTCAGGTGTCAACAAGATCGTTAAAGAATTAATTTGACATTTTGAAAACAGTGATATTAAAAGAAGACGTGTATTAGGATGCGGATGTAAGAAACTAAGCTTCAAAGGAGGTACAAAGGACATGAAAATGATTAGCAAATGTTATTAAAATATCACAGATCTTATGTGGCTGCAGGTGTTTGCGTTTGCATTGCAGTTACTTTCAATCAAGAAAATTCCTAAAAGTCTGTAAAAAGGACTGCTCACTTTCAGGGCCAGAGATTGGCATAGTATGAGAAAGCAATTAAAAATCCGATTTCTATTCTCCTCTAAAGCAGAAAACATTGACTACATGAACATTTTGATAACTCTTTATATCCCAAATTAACTGAAAGCAGCAGCTTCTAGTTTCTGGGGTGAAATAATTGTGAGATATCACTCCTAGGGCGCTAACAGATTTCAATCACAGCGCTGCTATGGGCTGTACACTTATTTTCATGACAGAATTATTGCTGATGTCTTCCTAAGAGCAGACAGTTGCCAATATGTTTCCTTTTACTTTAGGATCGTGCCTTCATTTCTAATAAAAAAGGAGGAAGACGCTGATAAATGCTGAACTTCCTCCCACGGGATTGAATCTGTAGCTCTGAGAGGTTTCTTACTGTGAAACTCCTACTGCCTCTGATGATGGGCACACGAAGAGGAGTTTGCAGGACTGTAGAGGGGAAAAAAAAATGTATCCAGTTACTTCCTGCTGTGCTGTATCTTTCAGAAAAAAATGATGCCAAGGGAGCATTGGTTTGGCAACAAGGCTGGAAAAGCACTCCTTGGAGTTTGTAGGATGTTGATTTGCACTACAGGAGGGCTGGGCTGTTGCTTTTCCAGTCCTTTCTGTACTTGAAGCAGAGAATCCCTTTCCTTGAGTGCTTCTCGTGTGACTCCAACAGGCCCATGAGCTTCAAACATGAAAAACTACCCTGTTTTGTTGGGGTAATTTTATGATGACACTCTATTCCCTAACTGTCCACTTCATGCCCAGAAAAGGCTGCTGGAGCTTTAGGGTGAGTCTTGGGGTGATTTTATGATGACACTCTATTCCCTCACCATCTGCTCGATGCCCAGAAAAGGCTGCTGGAGCTTTAGGGTGAGTCTGGACGAGGGGCAGGAGCCGTGGGGGCTCCCGCGTGGGCTTTGCTCAAAGCCTTCCTCCGGTGTGGTGCAGATCAGCGGCTGCTGTGTTGTTTAGCTAGCTTGGTTTTTTGTTCACTTATGCAAGAAGTTTCCTTTTCCCCCTTTCCCTGGCCTGGAGACACTTCTGTGCCTCAGCAGCTTTTGTTTTTTCCTTGCACTGTTCAGCTTGGTTTCGGTCCAGGATCCGACAATCACTGGGGGTCGGGGACCTGCGGGGAGCCGTGGGAACCCCTCCCAGCCCCAAACCTTGGGAAAAGCTGAACCAACAGGAGAAAGGACACCAAACCCCACCATCTTCATCTGCTGCGAGGAGGAGACCAACGCCAGAGGTCCAACAGGTTCCCATCTGCTTTGCCCATGGGAGCATTTTTAATCCCTCCCTGAGGCAAAGAGCCAGTGCCATGTTGTTCCCCCCAGCCAGGCACTCAGCCGGTTTGTTTCTTCCCCTGGAATTTTGGGGGATTTTATTCTGCTGTGGGTGGGTGTGTATGTGTGTGGGGGGTAATGTTCTGATGGTTCAATATCTAGCATTTATTCATTTTATTCTGTGCCATGAGGGCACTTTGTCAACAAAGAGTTGATTTTTTTATTTTTTTTCACTTTCACACACTGATATTCATTTTTCTCACTGGCAAAAAGGGA
Organism: Rhipidura dahli; assembly: GCA_013399225.1. Classification (NCBI taxonomy): domain Eukaryota; kingdom Metazoa; phylum Chordata; class Aves; order Passeriformes; family Rhipiduridae; genus Rhipidura; species Rhipidura dahli. The sequence goes on along the minus strand of VXAC01008199.1, from coordinate 341,884 downwards.
TTAGTGAAGCCCTTTTCTTAAGAGGAAACACTCATTCCAGAGCATTTTTCCCTAAATTTGTCTCTAAACCAAGACCTGTGAAGGTCATGAGAGTTTTTGAAATGCTTTTTCCAGAGGTGTTTGGAAAGCCAGATAGCATGGGTTTGTGGAGCACAAGAGCACAGCACAAATCCAAAAGACAACCCCATTCCAGCCACTGGGAATAAAATGAACCCTACCACAGCCAAAACCAGCACGGGTATGTGGACACTGAAAAGCTTTCAGCAGAGAAATCTTTCATCTCTCTGCAGCATTTTGTGAGAGCTCTGTCTTTCCCAAGCAACCTATCTAAAACAAAGTTATTATTTTGTAAATCCTGGCACCTGCAGATTGTTTTGTTGGATTGTTATGCTTCTAACTAGCAAAATATTTGGGAATGGATGTCTTAGAATTTGGCCAATCCCCTCAAGGGGTGGATGGCCAGAGGACCAATTGCTTTATGCCATTTAACACACTTTTGCAAACTAACATATAAAAGCCTCAGGAAAAACCATTAAATCGCTTGCTGCCATTGATACCTGACCCTGGACTTCGTGTGGTTTCTCTACCTGTCCGTGGTGTGACAGCAACACGGGTACCAAGGGAATCCCCATCCCATTACGTGCTGGAGATTCTGTCATGCTGAATAAAAAAAATGGCTGCAATTCTTTACCCCAGTCTGGCTCAGGGAATGTCAGATTCTAGCAACTGAGAGGCTTTCCAGAGCCAAGTGTTTTGCTCGTTTATTTTCTTTGTGTATTTTTTGGTACTTCCATGTATTTTCACTTAGTTGCGCTTTCTTTGATCAAGTTTTTTAGTTATTTAAGGGAGACTCTCCCCGCTAAAGTGCAGATAAGGTTTTGTGAGGAATGTTGCATGGACATTATTCAAATCCTGCTGTGCTGGTGGCAGGACACTCCCTTTGGTGTTTTACAAGTAACAAGCAATTAAGTTTTACCCCTTTTTCCCATCATGTGAGCTGTTACAGATACCTTTAGAGACTTAAGGAAAAGAGGATTCTCACCTGTTCATAAAATCCCAGAATGGTTTGGGTTAAAAGGGAGTTTAAAGCCCACCCAGTGCCACCCCTGCCATGGGCAGGGACACCTCCCACTGTCCCAGGCTGCTCCCAGCCCCAGTGTCTAGCCTGGCCTTGGGCACTGCCAGGGATCCAGGGGCAGCCACAGCTGCCAGGGCCTACCCACCCTCCCAGGGAACAGTTCCTGCCCAATATCCAACCTAAATTTCTCCTTTGTCTGTTTGAAGCCATTGCCCCTTGTCCTCTCACTCCATGCCTTGTCCAGAGTCCCTCTCCAGCTCTCCTGGTCAAGAGAAGAATGTGATGGGGATACATTTTGCAAACCATCCTGGAGATGGATGTTTGCTTTGTCAGGAGCAATCAGGAATCAAGGCAAAAGTCTTTGTCTTTTCTGCTCACCAGGAAAATACACAATTGCTCTTTCTTTTTTGTCTGCAATAGCTCTGTGTTCTGTGATGACTTTTGTCTTAATTGTCCTTTGAGCAAGCAAAAAATCTCCCCCTGGATGAGAGAGCAGAACTGAACAAGTGGAGGACACCATTTTCACTCGTTATCAAACACATGAGTAAGCAGGTGTATTAATTAACCGAGAGGTGAGAAAACAAAACATAGAAAGAATTACCTATTAGTATAATTACCAAAAATAAATGAACCACAGCCCTGGATTTCTTCTATTTCCTTTAACACCTTTGTTTCCACATTTTCTGGTATAGTGTGAGGAATAAGAATGTGGCACTGCCTAAAATGGTTAGGTGGACATGGTGGTGTTTGGCCACAGATTGGACTCAATGATCCTGCAGGTCTTTTCCAACCTTAGTGATCCCGAGATTCCATGAAATAAAATGGCTCTGTCATCCTGCAGGTTGAAAACCACGTGAGGACTGAGTGCCACCCATCTCCAGAGCACCACTGAGGTGCTCCTGAGCCAATCCTGAGGCAGGGAAGTGCCTCTTGGGAGAATTTCCAAAGAAAGAACAATTTTCACAGGGGCTTCACTGATAAGAAAAGATGTTCAGCAGCCTTTACCTCCTGCCAGGAGCCTGCTGGTATTTAAATAAATGCTAACGCCTTTGGACTTAAGAATAATCGGTAAAGGATTTTAACTCTGCTATCAGAAACTCTGTTTCCTGGAAAAAGCTCTGATTTATTTTATAACTCTGATTACCTAAAGGAAATCAGAGTTATGAAAATGTCTCAAGTTACCATCTATTCCTTCAACACTAATAAAATCCCAAAGAGTTAATCCAAAAAACTGTGACAGAAAGAAAGCACAAATTTTAAGACCCAGTTTTTTCTTTTGTTTCATTTTGCCTTAACTACAGCTGTTGCAGCACTTCCATGGAAGTTCCCACTTCTCTTCCGAGCACCTGCTCCCAATTCTGCTGCCATGACAGCAAAAATTCCAACACCACATCGTATCATTGGCAGAAGTGATGCCTTAGGTTTGAACTTTTCTATTTTCCAAGCCCTGCAGTGCCCAGTGTGTAACTCTGGAGTTTCCCGTTCCCTGTTCAGTGCTGCTCTCTGTGCTGGGCACACACAACAAAGCCTCTCCGGGGCTGCTCTCCAAGGACACTCAGCCCAAACTGGGCCCAAAAAGCATCAACCAAAAGCCTCTGAGAGGGGGACAAGCTGAGGGCAATTCCATCATTAACTGCAGCTTTAATTGGAGAATGAACCCTGAGATGCAAATGAACCAAAGCTAGAAAAGTGGGAAGAACTCGTGGCCTCTCAGGGTCCATCTCAGGGCCCATCTGGGCAGCACATCTGGCTCCCCAGGGGTACCTTTGGAGGCCTTTCCAATAAATCCCCACCTTTATTCCCTTTACTCCTGTCTGGGCTCTGGTTCTAGGTGTCTGCTTCAGGCATCAGAACCACCCACTGCAAGTTTATCTACTGCCTTTAACTGTGTTTCTCTAAAATGCTCCCAAAGTGCCTAAGTACAACCTGAACTGGCTGGAAAACTGCAAAGATCTAACCACGGATATGGCCTAGGAGTGCAGCTGAGAACACCAGGCTGGAGCACGGGATAGGAATCAGGCACAGAAAAGGAACATGGAAAATGAATTCTTGTGCAAAACAACAGAAAGAGAAGTACTCAGAGAATGGGAAAAACTGGGAGGCAAAAGGAAAATGGCCACATGTGAACAGAGGAAAACAGGGATGGTTTGGAATCCTTGCACCTGTCTTTACAGGAGGACTTGGACTCAAACATAATACTCCCCGAGACAAGAAAACAATGTCTGCAGCTCACTGGAGTTCTGAATGTTGGAGAAGTGCCACCAAACTACTTTGTTTCACCACAGGACATTGTTTGCTCCTGCTGTTACACATGGCGGAATGCAGACGAGCACAGGGAGAATTTCATCAGAAACTGCTGTGATATTGCCACTGAACTGGAGCACTTGGGCACACCAGGGCTGGAGACACTTGGGGATCCAGTCACTTCTCCTCTCTGCCACTGCTAAACTCCAGAGCAAATCAGAGCACTGCACTGGGCCTTTGAAATGCCAGCTTAGGACACCAAACACCGCTGGACAGCTCCTAAGTTAAAACCTCCCCAGGTCCCACCGACCATACCTCCTGCTGCATTCACCTTGCCTGGGTGAATTTTCCATCCTTTGGCTCTGAGGGCTGGTCCTAAGCTCCCTCCATCCCCAGCAACTCTGATTTACAAACATCTGCAGAAGCTCAGCACACATCGCAGCAGCCTGGTAATGCTCCCTTCCCTCTCCCAGCTTCTGGGCAAAGGGCTGCTTCACCTTTGGCTTAATCCCTTGGGAAGGAGAAAACCATGTCATTCCCACCGAATCAGTCAGGTGGGAAGGGAGCCCAGAGGGCACCTGGTGTCACCTCCGTGCTCCAGCAGGGCCATCCCAGAGCCCAGGGCACAGCATTGTGTGCACCCAGCTGTGCAGCAGCCCCAGGGAGCAGAGGCCAGAGGCTCTCTGGACAATGTGCTCAGGGCTGGGCACTGCCCAGGGCAGAAGTTGTGCCTCCTGGGCAGGGGAATTGCTGGGCCCAGGCCCTGCCCGTGGCTCTGGTGCCATTGCTGGGCCCCCGGAGCAGAGGCTGGGCCCTGCCCTGAGCCCTCCCTGCAGCCAGGGACAGCCAGGCCTGAGGGCCCCTCTCAGCTGGGGCTCCTCTGGAGGCTGAGCAGCCCCAGCTCCCTCAGCCTTTCCTGGGCACCGAGATGCTCCAGGCCCTTCCTCAGCTGCGCAGCCTCCGCCGGCCCCGCTCCAGGAGCTCCCTGGCCCTGCTGTGCTGAACAATTTCTATTCCAGGGGTATGGGATATTCCTGGTGCACTCGATAAGGGGACAGCTAGATCTTTGCTGGTTGGGAAATGACAAGTTTTGTGGCATGGGGCGATGGCAGAGAGAAGAGATATCCACTCAAATACCGGAGTTAATTTTACCGTGAAGCAACGCAATTTCATCTTTATCTTTTCTACATTCTGCTGGAATCAAAAGGAGAATTAACAATCACTGTTTGGTTTCTTATTTCTTACTGTGTATTGACATGATTGTCCATTAGCCCTGAGGAAAAAGGGGAGTCAACTACACTTTGTACCAGAACAAAGTGTTCTATTCCCAAACACCCACAAAAGTCACCTGCACATGGAATAATGCAACAGCATTTGAAATACTGCAAATTACAACCACAAATTCCACAGATGAAATCCAGTTCCACATCAGAGTGACAAAGCATTAGGATGAAATAGCTGTTAAATATTTCAGCAGGACTATTATCACAGAACCATGGAGTGGTTTGGGTTGGGAGGGACCTCAAAGCCCACCCAGTGCCACCCCTGCCACGGCAGGGACACCTCCCACTGTCCCAGGCTGCTCCCAGCCTGGCCTTGGGCACTGCCAGGGATTCAGGGGCAGCCACAGCTTCTCTGGTCAATAGAGATGGAAAACCTATTTTTTTTTTTTTCTTACTAACTGAAATTAGGGATACTACGGGAACTATCCTGCATTTCATTAAATTTTTAATTCAATTGCTTTGAAACACCTAGAACAAAAAAGTTCTTTAAGTACATTAGGATTACCCTTATGGAAATCCAATATAATGACTGAAAAAAAACAGAGAGAGATAGAATGATACTTCTGATTTACTTGAGTTCTTTGACTGAGTCTTCTGTAAATTTCAATACATATTTGTTGTTCATATTTCAGAACCAGGCATTTGAGCACAGTGAGGAGGTGGGAGGGTGCTCGGAATTGTGACCAACACCAAGGGAATAAAAACTCCTTTCCACAAAAGCAAGAGATGCTGAGAACAAACTATTGCCAGGAGAAAACAAAGGCAGAAGAGCTATAAAAAGAGTAAAAGCCTCCACATCTGTCTGCTTCATGCACCTTTGAAAAAGGAGAGCTAACAGTTTGTAAGAACAATAATAAAAACCTGGCCAGGAGCCCAAAGCTGCTGCAGGTTGTGAGAGGTACCTCAGGAAACCACAAACTACAGCAGGGATGGGAGATAAGGAGAAGTCAGAGCAAACAGAAAACAGGCACTGGGAAGCAGCAGAGAAATACCTGCAGCACAGGATGAAAACCGTGCTTGTAGGAACATCGCAGCTTAAGCCCATTCGAGGAGCTCATTCTCAAGTGCTTGACAGGAGACAACACCCAGGAAAGGGCTGCTGACAGCACAGCAGCTCTAAGAGAATAATGTTCTCAACCCAGTGCCTGCCTGGGGTTTATATTTTGAAGTTTTAACAGAGTTTACACATTTATGGAACACCAAAATACCGTGACAAAACATCATCCTTTCCAATGAATGATATCACCATTCCCTGATGCTGATAGAAGAGAGCATTCTGTACAGATGTGCATTACAGAGCAACGTGATACGAAACTGCTGGCTCCTGCCCTGGGCTCACCCCCAGCCCTGCAGCTCCAGCCTGGAGCAGAGGGGCTGGAAAGGGCCCGTCCCCTGGGCTGGCCCTGCTGAGGGACCTCGAGGGTTGTGTCCAGTTCTGGGCCCTCCCGGCCAGAGAGCCCTGGAGGGGCTGAAGCGTGTCCAGGGCAGGGAACGGAGCTGGGAAGGGGCTGGAGCCCCAGGAGCGGCTGAGGGAGCTGGGAAAGGGGCTCAGCCTGGAGCAAAGGAGGCTCAGGGGGGACCTTGTGGCTCTGCACAGCTCCCTGACAGGAGGGGGCAGCCGGGGGGGGTCGGGCTCTGCTGCCAGGGAACAGGGACAGGACAAGGGGAAACGGCCTCAGGCTGGGCCAGGGGAGGCTCAGCTTGGACAGCAGCAGGAATTTCCCCATGGAAAGGGTGCTCAGGCCTTGGCAGGGGCTGCCCAGGGAGCTTTGGAATGCCCATCCCTGGAGGGATTTAAAAGCCACATGGATGTGGCATCTGGGGACATGGATGGTTTTGGCAATGCTGAGGGACTGCTTGGGCTTGGATGATCTTAGAGGTCTTTTGCCATCTAAATGATTCTAAGACACACCAAGACAAAGTAGAACACAGCCACTGAATTCCACACAGAACAACTGAAACTGCTGTACAGAATCACAGAAAATTATTGAAACTTCCTCAAAAACAGTTAAATTAAGAGCTGCTAAGAGAATCAAAAAGTTCTTTAGGCAAATGATCATAAAAAGAATAAGGAAGAATCTCTGTGTAAGGCAGCAGCATGGCATGGGAAGAGTAGCAGATCTAGTAGGAGAGTTCAGATAAATAAGTTCAGGTGAGAAGTAAGTGATATCCCTTCTATTTTAAGTGGATAGGGCTGGAATTCCATGCCAGAGCACACAGCACTGAATCAGCACCTGAGGAAACCATCACAACCTTACAAAGAGACATGGGAACTCCAACTTCCAGCACTGTGAAAAAAAAATTCTGCAAGAGCTTCCCAAGCCCTGAGACTGGCACCAGGACAGCTTTAAACTCTGGTAGCCAGGCCAGCATTGGATAATCCATAATTTGCATAATTTGTCCTGAACATCTGCCCGTGGCATCAGCTGTGGCACTGGGAAGCTGCCCACCCCTTAGACCATGACCAGAGTCATGATTCATCTTCCTTCTGTTTGGTTGGTTTTTTTTTCATTTGTTTCGATTACAGTTCAACTCCTGCTATAAACCAATTCTTCCTCAGGGAATTCCCTGACTAAAATAGGGCAAATTCAGCAGTACCCAACTGATTCCCTCTGAGAACATCCACAACTTTGCCAACTGCTGTAGGAGCCCAGTGCATGCAGTTTATTCTCCACTTGGGAGCAGTCCTGTGTGCTGATCCCATCCACTGATGGGAGAGAAGGAATTCTAAAACTGTGTGGGTTCAACCACAGCTGGGAGATCTCCAGAGAGCTCAGAAATGCTATGGTGGGACTCACACCCCATCCATGCCCTCTGCAAGTTCTGGCTCACCTCAAGCCTTGGGGACCAAAGAGTTTCTAGATCTAAGTTTAGGGAATGATGCAGCCTGGGATGAAGGAAACCACAAAAGGAGAAGAAAAGCCACAGACTCGGCCCCAAACACAATATCCAATGGAGACAGAACAGGAGACGAAACCGTAGTTCCAGACATAAGACCAGACATTTTAGATAGAGATTGCTTTGTATGTTTGGGGCTTTTTTTGGGTGGGAGGTTATTGAATTAATTTCCAAATCAGTTTTCTATAAATAACAAAATAATTTAAAGTGTGGGCATTTATAAAAATCTCATCTTCAGTGCTATATCTAATCGTGCTGCTTTGATTTCTTCCATGGCCTGCACTGCCTGTAACTGGCTAAGCAGGAAAACACATTATGATGAACAATCTATTTTCTCTATCTAATCAAGACTTCCTAAGACAAGGCAAACAAATCTAGCAGTGTATTTAACTCTATTTTAAACAAAAATGCTTTCAGAGATCACTCCTTCTTCTTTCTCGGGTTTTGCAGTGATTAAGGATCAATGCATGTGACTTCTCTTTGTTTGCACATCATAGTCAGTCATGAATAAACAGTGGGCTCCCAGCTGTGGAAACTGGTGCTTTGGACTTTAATAACTGCACAGCAGCTCCTGGTGTGGGTCTCCAGCCCATCTTTCTGTCGTGTGCATGTCAGACTTGTCTGAATGTTCGTTATCCCCCAATTAGAAATTATTGCTGAGCTCTGTGGAAGCTCACCTCTCAGGATTAGCATTCACCTGTGATTTGTCAAGTGGTTCCTACAACCACATTTTTATTGACTTTGCAGAAGAACTTGATTAGGAAGAGAGTCCCTCAGGGTGAGGCAGGAGGTGTGGAACGCTGCCCTGTCCATTCCAATTGAAATGCAGGCACCACACACCCCACTGAACTCGGTGAAAGGAAGGTGGTTCCAGCCTGTCACAGCAGCTCCCGGGGGCAGTGAGCAGACAGAGGTTACAGCAGCATCTATTGGACCTGTAGTCTCAAATTGCTACCCCTGAAATAATAAAGCAACAAAAGACTTAAAAAAGTATTTATAGCTCTGGTGTATTCCCTGTCTCGGAGCAGCTGGGCATATTTATGGGGTTAGCAATGAGAAAGGAGTATTGGAAAAACTGTTAAAAATAGGAAACCAGGTGATAAATCACTCCCTGATCTGCAATTATGGCAAATTAAAAAAAGAGAGGTGCTATCCTAGCTGAGAGTTTATTGATTTTGTCAATTAGAATCAGCTTTTTCATACCAGCTTCTTTGAAATGAGTGATAGCCATTATCACTTCTGTGATGTAATATAGTGATAAAGTCACTGTGGGGCAGGAAAGTGGAGGGGTTTACTCTAAAGAGCCCCAGACACACCCCAGGTCTCTGAGGGTACTTCACTCGATTTTGGCCACCCAACATTCCAACAAATGGCATAAAAACATAATGTTTTTCAAGATAACTGTAGGAAATCATGGAATGTTGTTCTTCCCTGCCAGCACTGTGTTGTCAAGGCCCCAGGAAACAGATTTAATGAACCTTTAAATGACCCTTCTCCCAGAGATCATATTAACAGTGTGGCCACTGTTGCAAAAAAATAACCTTCCCCAAGTCCCAACACAGCTACTGACACTTCTGTAAAGTTTTATGAGCACCATGTTGCATGTTCAGAGACAAAGCACTCGTCTCGTTAGAGATCATTAATCACGGAGTCACAGAAGGGTTCCGATTGGAGAAACCCTCCAGGATCAGCGAATCCACCATTCCCCCAGCACTGCCAAGGGAATGAGAGACTTGTCTTTACAAACAAACTCTGGGCCTGCTGGTTGATGAAATTAGCACTGAGAGATAAAAAAAAACAATGAGAAGGGTTCTACTGACTGATGAATGGAAAGGGATTTGTCTCTACTAACAAAGTGTAGGTCTGCTGATCAATGAAATTGGATATTGAGAGACGAAAGAAACAATGAGAAGAACCATAAATTCCATAAGAATTAAAATAAAGGGGGGTTGTACATTAGAAGGGAACCTTAGGTATTAGGCATTCCAGGCAGTCTGTACCTCTCAAGTACCTCAGCCAGTGGGGAAAGAGAGAGGGAAATGCGGTCGAGAAATTGGGATAAAAAGGAGGCTGCATCCTCCAAAAATTTGAGAGACCCCAGGGGAAATACCCCATGGCCTCTTCCTTTATTCAAACAGGACTCCTCTGTCTCCTTTTTGGACATAAACCTCTGGTGTTGGTGGATTAATTTTCCTGACACCATTAATCCCTGTCCCCAAGGGCCACCTCTTGGTGTCCTTTAGAAACTTCCAGTGATGGGGGCTCACTGCAGAAGATCACTCTACGAAGTTCTGCAGAAAGACAAACTGACAGAAATTCACTCAATTCCTTAGCAGGAATTGTGTTCACCCGATTCTCTGCATCACAGGACATGGACAGCACTGTCACAGAACAGTCCCATGTTTTATGTGGGAAGAAGTGTCCAGGTAAAGCTTTCTTTTTCCTCTTTCAGGGTCAGCTGTTCCTGCACAATGGCAAGAGGTAAAACTACAGAAGGATTGTCACTGTCACACCGTGGATGGGTAGAGAAACGACAAAGAGTCCAAGCTCAGATATCAATGGAAACATTTTTAATAATTTTTCCCAAGGCTTTTATATGTTAGTCCACAAAAAGTGAGTTAAATGGCATAAAGTAATTGGTCCTCTGGCCATCCATCCCTTGAGGGGATTGGCCAAATTCTAAGACACCCATTCCTACACACTTTCTAGTTAAAGCCATAACAATCCTGCAAAACAACCTGCAGGGGCAAGTGTCACATTGTTTTTAATAATTTGCATGGGAAAGACAGAGCTCTCACAAAATGTTGCAGAGGGCTGAAGAAATTCACTGCTGAAGCTTTTTCAGTATCCATAAAGGATGGAGCTTGTTTGGTTTGGATCAGCCCACAGAAAGTTTCCTGATGGGTGGGGAGCAATTCCAGCTTGAACTGAGTGGATACAGACCAATACCCTAAGGATGAGCAGTCTCTGACCGCGCGTGGATAAAAACCATGATGAGGGAAGGCAAATCAGAAGATATTTGGGTTGAGAAACAAATAAATGATTTTTTGGGCTGTATCTGAAAGGCGTTGGAAATCCTTCCCACTCAGCAGTAACTTATGAAAAAAGGATTAAAAAAAGAAGAAAGCAAGTGTAAGAGTAAATGCCCATGCTAATGCTCTTAACTTCAAAATTTACTGTTATGCATTTCCTAGATTTTGCTTTTCTAGATCCCACTGAGTTTTACAGAAGATAAACAGACCAAGATATATCTACATTCAAGTCAGATGTTGCCAATAATTTTCAGTAATATTCTTATGAGGTGAACATAAGGTTTGGCATCTGCAATCTGTCTGAGCTGCTGAGGTGGTTTAAAGGTACCAACCTATCAGATTCATCAAATTTTGGGAAGAGCAAAGAAACAAAACTGCATATTAAGCTGAAAAAAATCACACTGATGTGTATTTTAGAAAATATATGCTGCAGTCAGCCTGTCCAGTAACCTCCCATTATTTACACACAATCAGCCATAAATCTTTGGAGTGTGTGACCCAGGAATGCCATCTACCAATAATCCTGAGACATCAACAAATCCTGTGCATAAATTGTAACACACGTTGAAGTAAGCCAGTGTGTGAGAATCTCAGAGTCTAAACTGGTGTGCTCCCACCTGGAGCTGTTCCTTGTTTAGGTTGGGAAGCTCCAAGATCACTGAGGGCAGCTGTTAACCCAGCACTGCCAAGGCCACAACTAAACCACGTCCCCAAATGCCACATAAGTTTCCCTGAGGAGCAGAACCCATTCAAAACGTGATGGAAAGAAATGATAAGGCTGTGACATGACCCTCAAAAGACCAGACATTTTCAGTTAAGTTCATAAAACAGCTGATCTCTGTAAGTCATCAAAGCCCCAAGGGAATGATGTGAATTTACATTCTCTGAAAAAGTGGCCCCTGGAGCCTCAAACCTAGTGTGCAAAGGAAAACAACAGAGATCTGGCTGGAGAACTGAGTCCATTTTAACACTGACTCTCCTATTCTGTCTGAAGGGCAAAAATCCTGCTGTTGTTGCAACTACAGTTCTTTCTGTAACACAGCAGAATTCTTCTGACATGTGAGCAAGCAGGTGGAGACAGCCCCTGCCTCAGCAGGAGATTCAAACTCGGGGTGCTTATACACGTGAGACCCCTCTCATCACACAGTCCCAGTAACCCTCCCAGCAGGAGGGAGTTGCCTCCTGCTCCTTCACCAGAGGAGCACTGCTCTGCTATGGAATCACTGGGACTGATCTCATTTTGGCATCTGTCACTTGTCTCTAGAAGCACACCAATTCAAACCCCGACTTTAAGAGTGTTTCCTGCAAAAATCCAGTGCTACCGTGTGTTGACTGCACACCCCCTGAAGCCTTTGAACAGGGCTTGCTGCTCCAAACACCTCAGCCGGGGTGTGGAAGCAGAGAATCTGCTCAGCAGTTTCCTTGATCCTCCACACAGGGGCCAAATTCAGCAGCACTGAAAGCACATCACTTTTATGGATCCAGCACTGGTCTGTGCTGGTTTGGACAAATTTGGAGGAAAATATCCTCTGCTGGAAAGCAGGTTACAACCACACCTCCCCCAGCAGGTTCAGGAAAAAATTTTTCCTCTGAGGAAAGTGAAAGAGATAAAAACCTATTTATTTAACAAACACACTGGAAAGGATCATAACGCTAAATAATGCTAAATAGTAAAACCGCTCGCTGTGGAGAGAAACCTGGGAAGATTTCAGAGTCCTTCTGCAGGTGTGGTCTCTCTCCTCCTTCTCAGAGCTGGGTTGGTGTGGGCCCCCTCTGGGGCCTCGGAAGAAAATTCTCCCGGTGTGTTCTGATGTTGGGGAACAGTCCAGAAGAAGGGAAAAAAACCCCCAAAAGTCCAAGGAAAACAAAGTTCAACTCTGTCTCCCTCCAAAGAAAAGGAGCTGAGAGCTGGCTGAAAATCAAGGGGTGCTTCCTCTGCTCTTGCTGCTGCAGCAGGAGAACCCAGAGCAATGTGTCTCTGTGTCCTTGAACAACTGCTTTGAAAAGTTCTCACAGTTTTTTTTTTTCCTCTCCCCCCTTTCAGGCTCAGTTTAAAGGCACAGAAAGGCACAAAAGTAATTTCTGGGCAGAGAACAGCGATAGGGGATGCACATCATAAAGTCGCCCCAAGACATGGTCCCACCAGACATCTGGAGCTGGTATTTGACAACTCAAAACACTTCCAAGTGCTCCACTGATTTCCAAAGACTTCTTCACAGAGACCTCTGATTCCAGTGGTGCCTCCCAAGGCAGCCAAGTGGCCTCTTAGGAGAGGACAAGGCTGGCTGGAATGGGGACCTGTGTGAATCCTAGAATGCTCTGAGTTAGAAAGGACCTTAAAGACCCTCCAGTCCAACCCTCCTTCCACTAGACCAGGCCTTGCTCCCAGAGAGGTCTGGAAAGGGAAAGTTTAAATCCATTCCTAGGAAATGATGCTCCAGTTTCCAAGCAAAGCCACAGCTGATGTTTCTGCTGTGATAACGAAAATTTGAATTTTTTTTGCCTTTTAAGTGGAATAATCAGTTCCTTCAAACTTGCAAAAGAAATGTCATGGAGAGATGAGAAGGAAGAGATGTGGGAGCTGAGAGAACAGGAAGGCAGCATTAATTATACAGAACCTGACAGGTAGAGGAGAAAACGTTATGCTTTCCAAAAGGAAAGGAATGAACGGATGATTGAGATTTGCCATCAAGCCCTGCATGATCCTCCCTTCTAGAGCTCTGAAAATAAATCCCAGGATCTCAAGTTAAAAGTCACCTGTGCTGGATAAAGCTTCTCACCTGCCCTCAGGTGTTGGCTGCCGTGACACTGCTCCTCACGATCAACTGCGGGGTCACAAACCTGCTGGTCCTTTTAACTCCTTTTTCCTTGTACTTTTCAATGTAGAGCTGCCCTCAAACCCAGACACAGATCCGTGCAGCCAAGTCTTCCCTAAAGGATCAAATTCCAACTTAAATCAGAGAGGGAGAAGCTTTGTCTCAGACCAGCAAATGCAGAGTGGAAAAAAAAAAAAAAAAAAGAAAAAATGATGGCACTTGTTCTGCAGTTTGGCTGGGATTTTTATTGGGATTTTTATCAGGATTTTGGAAACTTCTGTGGGGAAATGGACTACAAATGGGTCTCCCTGGAGCTCCTGCATGGAGGAGGAGCTCTTGCACTGTGGCACTACAGCCGTGCCTGCTCCTGATTGTCTGAAAAGCAAAAGATTTCCCAAGGCATGAAACTGCATGAGCCAAAACAGTTCATGGGTGCTTAAGCCCAACACTGATTGCTTCCTTCAAGGAATGTTTTGTTTCAGGTTTTTCCCCTCGATCTAATGTCAACATTTGTCATTTAAACAAACACTCCTCATTTATTCTTGATTTCATAATGCAAATTACTTTTTCTATTACCCCATCTATTGTGTTATTTAGCTCCTGCTTTATTTACCAGTTTGTTTTGCATATAGAACTCCCCCGAGCAATCCCTACATCAAGGGCTAAGTTTATTTTCCCATTCCTTTTCTTCCACTGTCTGTGTGACTCAGACTCAGCTCACAGAAAACCAGGTGAGAATCCTTTCAATGAAAAATTCCTGTGAGAAAATTCCTTTTGTTTCACCCAAACGAACTCCTGGCTTCCAAAAAGTTTGCAAGTCAGGGACTTCTTGGCCAGAGTTTATTTAAATTTTAATCCATTTTTCTTCTATAATCACGAGCAATTTCCCCTTTTATCTTTTTTGCCTAGTTGCAGTTATTTTCATCACATATTCTGATTTTATGTCCCCTCTCCCCCTTCCTTTCATATTCCCTTGGTCTCATCCTGTGAACTCCAGGTGCTCAAAATTCCTGTGACAGACCACTACAAGACTATAACTTTTAAGGGAAAATCCTCAAGTACTTCAAAATAGCTTGGGATTTTTGATTGTGATAAAATGTACCTTACCACAGCCCTGAAAGTTCAGCAGGTAATCAAGAACTCATTATCAAAAAGTGTTTTGGACACAATTACAGCTAAAATCTTTCCTTTAACCCACTCATCATCCTGTAGCACACAGTTATTTTTGCCTGTCTGTGCTTACTTAGCATCTGAGTGTGTGATTTAATAAAATACAAGCCTTGATAACAGAACTGAAGATGGGAGGAGTGTTGGAATTCCTGGGTTCTTCTCCAGACCCTTCACCAGTAAATTATAGCTCATGGACAAAAGTTTTCTTTCTGCAAGAGCAAAAACTTCTCACATCTGAGGTGATGAGGCAGTCAGAGATAGAAATTGAGTAGGATGAAGACATAGAAACCCAGGGGTACATAAAGTGTATTATTAGATTTAAAATATGACAGATGATAAGATCTGAAAAATACTTGCATTTCAAATTAATAAATAAATGTTCCAAGCTGATAGCATGACACAGGTACACACCAACTGCAACACCAAGTAACACCAGATAAAGAGAGTCAGGCCCCAGAAAATCCTGTCATTTTTATACATTTCTGGCTCAAACCGTTTTAAGTCATTTTCCAGCTTTATCAGAAAAGACTGCTCATATGCTGCTTTCATTTTCTTGCATCCCCAGAGACTTCCGTAATCATTGTAGTTCCTCCAAAACAGAGCTCTTTAATAAGCAAAATACCCTAAGACAGCTAAAATTTTGTGAGCTAAGTGCTGATTCACACTGGTGCCTGCACCACATATAATTTGTTAAATGCCAGGAGATGATAAAGGAAAGTGTGCACAGATTTTAGAAAATAAATATTCCAGAAATAAAATACATTAAACACCCCCCCCAAAAAAAACCCCAAAAAACCAAAAAAACCACCCCAAAACCACAAAAAAACCAAACCAATAAACAAAACCGAAACAAAACCAAAAAAACACAACAAAAACCACAGAAAAACTCCACCAAAAAAAACCCCAAAAAGTGGGGAAAGGAGAATGAACAGCAAATGGATTTAGAATCATGGAATCATTTAGGTTGAAAAAGGACTCCCATGGTGTCCAACCTTGTCCCCACCTTGGCCCCAGCCCAGAGCACTGAGTGCCCTGTCCACACCTTCCTTGGACACCTGCAGGGATGGAGACTCTACTTGTCTAATTAACTGCTTAGCCTGATAATTTTATATTACTAAGCTGACCTCTGATTTTTCAGTGTCTACACTGAAACAAAACATCCTTAGGGACAGGAGCTCCATTTTCCTCCTAACACCAGAATTTCTGCCTCAAGGAGGCAACGAGTTCTCTCTTTAAAAACAGACTCACACACACAGTCCGTGCCTTTCCAACCAAGATAATTTGGGAAAAATCACACAAAATGAACATAGTCTATTCCTTGACTATTTCTTGTCTACCAGATCACAGCCCAGAGGGCTCCTTCAGGAAAACTCTGCAGCAGGAGGAAGGTGCTCCCTGCCTTTAGTGCCCTGATTCTGCCCCAAAATGCCACACATGAGCTATAGGTGTATGTCTCCTACATCTCCAGTTCACCTGCAGTAAATAGCTGACACTCAGATGTATTTTTGCACCTTTCTGGAAGTCATCTGTGGTTTTTTGAGGTGTTCTCATTCACTTTCATTTCATCCCTTAATAGTGTATTAAACCCCTGCCTGTTTAAGGGCAATTGGCAAGGAACTCTCTACCCACACACTGATAAAAGTTACTTGCATTTGAACTTCCCTACCCATCTGTTTCGAAGGAAAACAACCTGGGGTTAAAGATTTTAAGTTGCATTGGTTTCATCTAGAGAAAAAAAAAATGCTACATAGGTATGAGGTATTTCTTCTCTTTATTTCCAGTTGTAGGCATTTAAATATGGGAGTTGAATGTTTTGCCCACAGGCAACTCAATAAATCAAGGCAATGCTTGTAACCTAATTTCCAGCACTGGTTTTTTGTTTGGTTGGTTTTTTTTTTTTTTTGTTTTGTTGGTTTTTTTGTTTTGTTTTGTATTTGTTTTTTTTTTTATTTTTATTTTTGGGGTGTCTTTTTTGGGGTTTTTTTTAGGATGGATTTTGTCTGTTTTCATTATTTCCATTATTTCCTCCTTGCTTCAGTCTCTGTGCTCATACACTGGCGCAATGTGCTTGCTCTTCTTCTCCCTGCTATCCCATTTTTAATGCAATATACAGGATATAACATAATATATGTGACATAATATATGGATGTACACCATTACTTCTCTCTGAATTAATTTTTTCTTGATCTTGGGAAGTGTAAATCCAATCACTGCCAGGTTTAACAGGATGAGAGTCAAGATTTACTGGGTTCTGAACCACAGCCTGGTCTTAAACATGACCACGGACTGCTGCTGAATAGGATTTTTTTTAAATAATCTTTCCAATCTCTGTCTCTCCTGAGGAGCTACTTGCCTGCAACAAAAGATGATGTGTAGTTTGATTAAAGATGGATATTTTTCCTCCACAGCACACGTGGATAATGTGCTTTAAAGTAGTTTGAGCTTTCATGCTTCATCCTGGTGAATGCCCCCACATCAGGAGAGCTGCAGTTACCATGGGCAGTGAAAACAAACATTTAAATAGAAAACATTTCCGTTTGAAAAGAAGCAGCAGCTTTGAAAGATATGAGTGCAGCAAGGTCTTTTTTCTGCTCTGTTCTCTTCACCCTTTTGTTAGGAAGAAGACTGAGATGATCCATTTAAGCTGGACTTTGCCTCAGCTTTGTGTCTTCGGTGCAGGGGAAGAAAAGAAATGCAAACAGAGAACTTGACAGCTGTAAAACCATCTAAAGTGCTACCACAGCCCTGCATTCACTGAATCAATAAGGCTGGAAAAGACCTCCAAGATCATCCAGTCCAGCCTTCCAGCAAATCCCACCATGGCCACTAAACCACACCAGAAAGAGCCCCATCCATTCATTTTTTGAACAATTCCAGGATGGTGACTCCAGGACTGCCCTGAGCAGCCCATTCCAATGCTTAACACGTGAAGCATTGAGTCATTGGTTAAACTCAGGTGAAGTTGAACCTGAAATATGAAGAAAATTTGTCACATGGAAAAAAAACCCCACCAAAATTAGCGACTTAATGAAAAATAAAGTATGAGTAATGACTTCTCGAGGAACATATTAGCACTGGCTGGATTGGCAATCAGCCCTCTTCAACACTAATTCTGAAGAGATAACATTAATTTATAAATACATTACATCCAATATCCCCCTTGCTCAGCACACAGCAGTTAAGAGTCCTTGAGAAATCATGCTCCTAAAAACATTGCTTTGCTTGGCACAATCCATTGGCTGCCCCAGAAACGGAAGGAAAAGCCTTCTCACCAAATATTTCCAGTGGCTGATCACTGGGATCACCTGGGAGCTGTACAGATCCAGTAGCTGCTCAGGATTTACACTGCTATTTATAACTTTTCCTTCTCAGCACGTGGAAATCTGTCTAGCACCAGCAGAGTCACTGAGCCACACAAGCAGTGGGAGCTGAAGTAATTATGCAAATTAAACCTGACAAGTTCATGTCATGGCTGGCAGAGTCACTGAGTCATCCAGGCTGGGAGAGACCTCCAGGGTCATCAGCTGTCCTCCAGCACCACCCCCTAAACTACATCCAAAGGGCCACTCCCAGACAACTTCTGAACTCTTCCAGAGATGGAGACTGTGGATGCTGAAAAAGCTTCAGCAGTGAATTTCTTCAGCTCTCTGCAGCATTTTGGGAGAGCTCTGTCTTTCCCACGTAAGCTAACCAAAACAAAGTTACCAGTTTTGTAAATATTCACACCTGAAAATTGTTTTGCCAGATTGTTATGGCTTTAACTAGAAAAACACTTGGGAACCGATGTATTAGAATTTGGCCAATCCCCTCAAGGGGTGGATGGCCAGAGAACCAACTACCTTATGCCATTTAACTCACTTTTTGTGAACTAATTTATAAAAGCCTTGGGAAAAAAAAACATTTAATGGGGCTTGCCACCATTTCTACCTGACCCTTGTGTGGTTTTTCTGCATGTCCGCGGTGCGACAACGACAGGGGACTCCACCACCTTCCTGGGCAGCTCATTCCAATGCCCGACCAATTTATTCCAGTGCATGACCACTCCCTTCCAGTGAGGTTTCCTCCCTACTATCTGATTTGAACCTTCTCTGGTGTCACAGTGTTACAGACATGTCAGGGATGAGGTGCCTCTCTCCAGTCCTGACATCACCGACATGGAAATCAGTAAACCCCAAGCTGAGGCACTGCAGAAAATTTCACATCAGGCATAGAAAAAGTTGATTTTCTTTTTATCCTTTATAAAAACTGGGACTAAATTGAGTTTTAAGTTAATCTTCTCTAAGATACCATGGTAGGGTGTCTGAGGGTGTATACAGTCAGTCAGTATTCAAACTCTCTATGCAAGAGATATTAGGCAAATATATTTAATTAGATGCATTTTATACACACATATATATTTAATAAATAAATTTAGACAAATTGAAGAGGTTTTTGAATTTCATAACCCACAAAATCTGCACCCAATTTTAAGTCAACTCCCAACAGACTGATTCATACTTTGAAACCATGTCCTTGTAACCTTGAAGGAGTCAGAAACATTCATTAGGGGTGAGACTTTTCTTTTTCAATAGGTTTGATAACACAAATCTGTTGTGTTGAAGAAAGAGATGGGAAAGTGTATCTGCTGCTCCATGGCACCAGTCTGTAACTGTGTGGGCAGAACTGTCTATGCAGCAGTGCCCCCCAAACCCAAGCAAACTGCACAGCCTGTTCCTCCAACTGGGGATATACAAAAACTCTCCCCCAATTTTACCGAGAGAAGGAGCTGTAACTTCAAAAGGGAGACCTTTATCCACAAGCTTGTTTCAAGCATAAATTATTATGATGTGGCATATGGAATGCTTGCCAATATTTACCCCTGACTCACCAGCGATTCTCTGGCAAAATGGAACACAAGATTAGAATCACAGAATCCTGGAATGGTTTAGAAGGGACCTTAAAACTCTCCTATTCCACCCCTCTGCCTTGGGCAAGGATGCCACTCTCTAGAACAGGTTGCTCAGGGCCCCATCCAACCTGTCCTTGAAAGCAAACTCAAGTAAAATTCAGAAATTATTTAGATGTAGAGGTGCCAATAACCCCAAAGGGGGGTGCCTCCTTATGTTAAAGGAATACAAAAAACCCAGGATTTCAGGATTTTGCTACTGATCCACTGTCTGGAGCTACTTTTGGCTTTTAAAAACACACTGTTTGTTTTCAGTTGTGAAAGCCAAACTCCTCATTACCACAGGAGCCCTGCTGTAGAGTCAAAAATCCCCAAGGCTGGAAAATCCCTCCCAGCCCATGGAGTCCCAGCTGTGCCCGATGCCCACCTTGTCCCCAGCCCAGAGCTCTGAGTGCCACCTCCAGGGATGGGCACTCCAAAGCTCCCTGGGCAGCCCCTGCCAAGGCCTGAGCACCCTTTCCATGGGGAAATTCCTGCCGCTGTCCAAGCTGAGCCTCCCCTGGCCCAGCCTGAGGCCGTTTCCCCTTGTCCTGTCCCTGTTCCCTGGCAGCAGAGCCTGACCATGGCTGGCACAGCCCAGAGCCCATTGTCCTTCTGGGTCTATAATCTACTGTCCCACTCAAATTCTCTCCAAGAACAGGCAAATGACACTGTGGAAGCTTTGGGTTGCTCTTAACAATCCATCCCTTCTGTCCCAAAGCATCGCTGGGGGAAACAGAACCTCTTCCTTTCCTCCACACCTGTGCCAGTCCCCTTTGGAAGTGTAACCAGCTCCAAAACCATTCCATGGACACAGATAGAAGGGGATTCAGATGGCAATGTTGCAGAAAGGCTCTTCTGGGCAGGTGAAGGAAAACTTAATGCTCCACCTTTTTTACAACAGGTAGCAAGGGCCCCTGCTGGCCCACACTCTCTCCTAAATGAACTGAAAGGGTGACAGCATCACTGAATAGACACCTGACCTACCCTACACATTTCTGCCAGCAAATCTGTCAGTACAGGCTGGGAAAACATCCTCTCTTTGCAATCCTTAAAGCACAAGTGCACCCACAGGGAGTGCAGAACACCTCTGCTGCTTCAGCCTGTGCTTCAAAGACCTCCTGTGATGACACAGACACCACAGATCCTACATTTCAGTTTGACCCAGAATGCTGTGCAATAAGACCAAGACAATTTATTCTGTCTCATAGCAAAGTGAATACAGGAATATGAGTAATTAATGCAATTTTTTCAGAGCTGGAAACAGTTTGAAATTAAAGAGCCATTAAAGGCACATCTGGGAAGGGGTTTTGGAGAGAAAAATGGAACAGGTACCACTGCTGGTGTATATCCTGCACTTCCCAGCTGTGAGCAAGTAGGAAAGAACAATTGCACATGGATGGCATTCCAGCAGGAGGCCTGTTTTGTCTCACCAAAGCAGCTCAGCCAGAACACTTCCCTCTGGTCTGTGCCCCTCTGACCAATGCTCCAATTTGAGCCTGTGCCTGGCTCCCTCCACAAGGACAAAAGTTGATGGTAAATACCCCCCTGTGACACCAGCCAGTCTGTGCAGGCACAGAAATGCTGCTCCACTCATCAACCAGCAAATAAATGACCAGTTCCCAAGGCTGTCCCTCTGACAAGGCAGCTGGGAACACTCCACGAGCTTTGCCCACCTCACCACCTCTCTCTGCTGGACTCCTCCTCTCCCCATGCTTCTGATGATCCTCTTAAATCTGCAACACACCACTGTCCTCCATCCCACTGGCAACCAGCCCTCAGAGGAAAGCTGTGCTGTCTGAGCTATTCAAACCTTCCAGCTGACAGGAATTGTGCTCTCCTAGTTAAAGAAACACGTGGGGTGAGCATGGCAGTCCTGAAACCCCAGCACTTCATATTCAACTGGATAAACTGGAATGGTTAACACTGAGTTGGCCAAAACCTCTCCCAATGCAAATGAAACCAAACAGCCCAAACTGCTGCCTACATCCCACACTGCCTTGTGTGATCCCAGGTCAGGGACTGGGGAGCACAGGATCAGCACACCCACAGAAGTACCCACGACAGGGAGCCCACCTGACCCAGCCGCTGCTGCATCAGCTCCTCGTTTTCATTTCATCCTGGGAAACTGAGAGCTCTGATCACAACGTCAACATGTGTCAAAAATTCATTTCCACATCCCACAAACTGTCTCTCAAATAACACATCATGCTTCAAACATAAATTCCAGGAGAATTTAATGCTCAGAATATTCCCATCAATTTATTAATGCAAAAGCTGAAATCAATTCTCGACATCACGATTTTAGTTTTGCTATGAAAATGAATTGAAACTATGGACCAGGTCTGTGCATTTCTTTCTCTGCATGGTAAATACATGAGCTCAATAGCAGCCTCCTTTGAACTGGGGGATTGTGATAGCAGTGGTTTCCACAGAGACTTTAGGGCACAGACTGCAGGTTGCCTGGGCCTCTACAGATGGTCTGGACTGCAAATACAAGTGAAAAACCTGACAGAAAGCAAGAATACCACTGTGTTCCTTAAGTGTAGCTCTCGCTTAATGTATCACTACAACACAGAATCTACTGATCATAGAACTATAGAGTTCCACACTGGGTTGGGTTGGAAGGCAATGCTTAGATTTTTTTAACTTTTATTTTTCCTTGTTCATGAAGAAAGACTGATCATTTGAGGTTTAATTCCATCAAAACCAGGCCTTATTCTATTTGAATTTTAAAACATTTTGGGCATCATTGAGGAAGTCACTTTACTGAGAAGGCATAAGGCAGATCCCTTCAGGGTCTGGCTGACTTTGGGGTGTCAGCACAGCACTTTGCAGCACCCCCAGTGTGTTTGGGACACAGACAAGCAGAGCACCCATGTCCACCTCCTGCTGGTGTCAGGAGAAGATAAAGCCTCCCAGAACACCCAAGAGATAGGAATGTTAGTAATTCTCATGCTGAGGGTATTCAGAGCCTTGCCTGAAAATAGCATTTCATATCAAACAGATCACCAGAAAGAAATCAGACACCTCAATGACATCACTTTCATCCATGCCGCTGACACCACACCCACACAAGGGTTAAACGATTTTTGAGATCATTCCAGCCCCAAATGAGCTCAAGCTTGGCACGTACAAGATTAGAGGGGAGAAAAAAGGCCACTCTAAATTATGCTCTACCATGACACATTGCAGTTTCAGAAACTCAGGAACATAAATCAGTATTAAGTTTCTGAGCTCTCTTGACAAGGAAAACCATCATATAATTACAGAATCAAATGAGAGACAAGCCCACGTTGTAAGTTTTGTAAGCAGGTAGATATCAGTCGTACTTTAGAAAGAAATATCTCATTTACAAGCCAATTCGAGGAATATAAGCTGCCAAATTGAGCCTGAAGCCTGAAACCCAAAGTCTGCAGGAAGAAGCCAGTCCTCTAATTTCCTGCATGACTGGAGACACAGAAGTAAGACAAAGTGTCATTTGATTAAGGCTCAGAAAACATGCTTTTAAAACTCAGGTGGGGTTTAATTCCTTGGCTTCCAGAGTTTTAGGAACAAACTCCTGTTCAAAACATCTCAGTGCTGAGGCTTTGTGGCTGAAGGCAATCTGTGTTAATGGAGTCCACTCTGGAGTGGAGTGGATTTGCTTCTCTCAGTGCCTTTAGCTTGGAAATAGCCAATATTTCTTTCTTCACCTTATTATTAGTAACTGTGGGGATGAGAAATTACCGATCCGTCTCAGCTGTCATCTAGTTTAAACTTCAGCCTCCTCGTGTGCTCTAGGGACTTCTGCTGTTTGTCCTAAATTAAATAATTGTTAGAACCTCAGAGGGATGAATCTGTTCCTCCTCTAATTATGCATTCATGCCTTGCTAAATTCCCTAACAAAACTGAGTCGGTGTTTGTGGCTGACAGGGCATTATTTGTGGGGGAAATCAGAGAGCATTTGAGTGCCTAAACTGAGAAACAACCAAGCTGAAACCTCCTGATTTAAATAGCAACTGATTATCTTGAATTGATCTTTGAGAGTGGCTACTATACAGAATTTCCATGCTCCTTCCTCTTGGAAGGGGACAACTGAGCATCACATCATCATCTTATTCATTTAGCTATTTTCCTGAATAAAAATAATAGGAGGAAACAATACCACTCTGCTCATTATTTCCGAACACCTTCCCTGGGAAACAACCCAACATCAAAATATTTTATCATCACACTCCCAGCATCTAAAAGTTTCTGCTTGCCTGGCTGTTTGTGGCTCCATGCTGCCCTTCTCCCCAGACTTCTGCTGCCTCTAGACACAGCCACAGGCACAAAACTGTCCTTTCTTGTCTCTAATAACACCCTCATGTCCAGGTGCTGAGCCCCTGCACTTGTGACACGACTTCCCTTTTTTCGACGTATTTACAATTATATAGATTGCTTGAACCCTTCTTTTAGCATTCATTTTAAAGCTCCAAGTGTTTCATCTGCCCTCCCTCCCTTTACATTAGGACCTCTCGTTGTTTCTCTTGCTTTTAGCAATTAATTTTAACAGGTTTTTTTTTTTTTTACCTCTGAATATAGTACAGTACAGAATATGAATTCACAGCTGGCTGCATTTACCTGGTTAGTCCCCAGCTTTAAAGAGAAATACAAGAAAATACACGAACCAAAAAAAAAACCTTCATGTTCTCGGCTGTGACAGCAGCAGATCAATGTTTGCTGTGCCACCTTGACTTGAGTGTCTCTTCTATGATCATTTCTCCAATTTATATTCATTACAGAACACCTGCCAGATCTGTTACCCAAATTATTTGGTGTCCCTGTTGTATCCCCCAACGTGTGAAACCACTCCTTGTGCAATCAAAGCTCAAGTCTGCTTTGAGAATCACCACATAAAAAAAGATTGATTTTCATCTTGGAAATGTCAGACTTCTGCCTGTAATGCTCAGCTACATTTTTCAGGAGCAGTAAAGTTCAAAAAAGAGCCCCAGCCCTGACACATCTCCGACGCATCATGATGGATGTGACAGTTCTGCTGCTTTACTGCCAGAAATGTCCTGCAACAGAATGAGGCAATCAATGAAGAATAATAAATCTATCCCATACCCCAGAACTATTTTTTGTACATGCAGAACAGCAAAAATGACACATTAGTTATACCTCTGGAGGCAATAAACCATCACACTTTCTTTGCTATTACACAATTCCAGTTAAACAGTTTCATCTTCACCTGTTTCATCTGCCCAACACGCCACCACCAGAACTCCCAATATGCATTTTCAGATTATTAATGTAGTGGATTAAAAAATAAAGAGAAAAAAAAAAAAAAGAAAAAAAAAAGAGAGGGGGAGAGAATTGAAGACAAACTTTCCAGTTAAAAGAAGAAGTTTTCTTACCATTTTTTCAGGTCCCTCTGTCAGTCAGGAGAACAACGGCTGCACCAATGGAATCTGCTGAATTACATTCCCTTCATCCTGGAACACATTGCTCCTGATTAATACCAACTCCAAAATTTTACCTTGAGTGCACAGCACAAATACATTTCATTTCCCTTTTTTTTGAGAAGTCCCATGCTTGAGATAAATTACAGCAGGTTTGGAAAAGTTAATTTGACATGCATAAATCAAGGCTTTGCAGAGAAAAGATTGGTTCGATTTATAACCAATGCCTTTGGGTGCATTCTCCCACCTATCCTTCAAGTAACAGCCTTGATTTCAGCAAGAGGGAATATACTTCAAAATATATATTTTCTGAGGTCATTTGACCACACCACCAACAAAACAAGCCCAGCTTTGCCAGCTCAAACATGGTGATTTAAAATACATGAGTTCATTTCACATTTTCAGTACACAAGCTCAATAAATTTAAAAACTGTTGCAGGACTAGATTGATGGTTCCTTGTGCTTGTGTATGATTTCCGAAATACATCCATGGATCACTGTCATAATTCAATTTCTCCCATTATTTTATACATTCATAAGCACACTGACAATATTTAATGCTGCAGTAACTGAGTTTGGATGAGGCAAAGCACATGGAACAAGCAGGTGTGTGACTAAAGCTCACTAAACCTGGGAATTAGGAGGAATTTCAGGGCCAAAGGACTTCTCTTAATTCATTTGGCTTTTCCTAGGCTGCAGTTTCAAAGGCAGGAACATCTTGGAACTCTCCCTCTCTTGCCCCCTGAAGGGCACTGGCTGCATTTATAACCAGCCTAAGGAAGCAACAAGAAGCAAAGTTTCTTTTCCTTTAATAACAAACCTTTAATAAGTTCCAAAACTTCTAAGTCAGGCTCTGCCCCAGACCTGGAAACACCCAAGGTAGGAAATGAGTTTTGGTGACACCACAATCACTCCTGCCACCAGCTGGTGGTAGCTCTTTGCTAAAAGGCTGCCCCTGAGGAGTCCCCGTGAAATGTCAGGTGCAGAAAATAAGAGCAAAAAGCAGATTTCAGCGTGTCTGTGCTTGGGCACAAAGCAAAATTGTCACTTATTTTTGTGGGTGGCCTTGTTATCCCTGAAACCCTCTGGTCAGACACGGGTGCACTCTCCTGCCTCTGGGAAAGAAGAAATTCTCCCAGACCACCCAAGGAAGCTGCAGCAGGATCGTGAGCCACTTCCCATGGATGGCAAAGCGTTCCCATGACAATCCCTCCCATCTCTGCATCTCATTGCTATTTCCAGCAAGCACAGCTCAGCTTTTTCCAAGTGAAAACAACAAAGCACTTGCCCAGGAAATCAAAATTAGCAGGAGCAGTGCAGCACTGCTTTGTAGTTGTTTCTGATAATTAATAAATTAATTTAGTATAAGTGCTGAGGGAAGAGACAGAAAATAACTCAAATGGCTATTTCCCTTCAAGCTGGATGAGCTTTTTTTCAGAGTATTTTCTCTGAGATCAGTGAAATGCTTCAAAAATAGTTTGCAGGTAACAGTTCATTTAAAAACAAAGCAGTAACTCTAAAAAAATTAAGATTTTGACATTTCTCTCCCCCCCTAGGAGCTAAAATAACATTTGGAATGTTCTTTATATTTTAATGATAGGAAAATATTTTACATTCATATAATGAAGTTGCTTATTACACCCGCAGCTATTTTTAAATTTCCCATAACTGGCATAACATTTCACCTAATCATCTCTACTTTTAATGTAATCCTTTTAATTCCTGATACAAACCTAATTTTTGAACAAATGTTAAATAAACAGCGAGTCTAGAATTGGCACAGTTCTTGCAGCATTGTGCCATTCCCTACCACATGAAAACACTCTGTAATATAAAATTATTCATTTTCAGTTGCCATTCCAGCTCAGATACCTATAAAGGCTCACCAGATTAACTTCCAGTAATAACAGACTTAAACACATCACTTTGATTAACCAAGATTCTTTAACACCTTTCATGCTTTATTAGCTCAACTCAGATTTTCCAGTTGGTTCCTTGATGTCCTTAACAGAGGAGAAAGGAAGGATTTTCTGGACAGGGAGCAGAGCAGGGTGGTTTGAGGTGAGGCGAGGGCTGTCAGAGAGGAGAGAAATTCCAATTCCATCTCCCAGCCCCCTAGTGATCCCCTGACTTTCTTTCTGTGAGTAAACGAGTAGTGGGAATTTAATTCCAAGCCAAAGGACCAGAACCCAAGTAGATCCTTCCAAATCTGATTTCCTGCCCTTGCAGAGCCAGCAGAGCAGCATTCCCCAAGTTCCAGCTGAGGGATCTGTAGGGANGGCCACGAGTTCTTCCCACTTTTCTGGCTTTGGTTCATTTGCATCTCAGGGTTCATTCTCCAATTAAAGCTGCAGTTAATGATGGAATTGCCCTCAGCTTGCCCCCCCTCCCAGAGGCTTTTGGTTGATACTTTTTGGGCCCAGTTTGGGCTGGGTGTCCTTGGAGAGCAGCCCCGGAGAGGCTTTGTTGTGTGTGCCCAGCACAGAGAGCAGCACTGAACAGGGAACAGGAAACTCCAGAGTGACACACTGGGCACTGCAGGGCTTGGAAAATAGAAAAGTTCAAACCTGAGGCATCAATATGAGGAGATATCCTGTTTGTGGGCTGCTATTTAGGGAATGGTCACTGCACAATAAACATCTTTGCACTTCTCCATTCCCAGCATGAATCCTGCAGGGATTCATCTTTGATGTCTCCCTTTAAACCTCAGAGGGCCAAGAACCCCGCTGTGTTTTTGCCAGCAGCAGGAGGGAAAGCTTGGTGCCCACATCCAGTGAAAGCCTTGGGATGGTGGTACAGCAGAGAGCAGCTCTTCCCATCTCCATCCGAAATTCCAGATGCCACTGGTACCGTCAGGGAACCAGGCACAGGGAATGGTCAAAGCTCCCCAATTCACTGGCTCTGAAATGCTGCATTCTCAGCCCACCTGACAGATTTTATTCCCCATGTACCCTGATTTAAAGTTAAAAAACCCCCTCAAGTGAATCTGAACTGAATGAAAGGGCTGTTTGGTTGTTTATTTTGGCAAGCTAGAGAATTTCTGTCTGGACTCCCAGAATTCTGGGTTCCCAGGGACCCATGAGGATCCAGTCCCACTCCTGACCCAACAATATTACCCTTTTTTCAGGGTGACTTTTTCTTTTAAATCAGTGCAAGAGCAACAGGACAAACAGAAGTTTAACCAGCATCCCCCCTCAGCTCCTCTGACTGAATTTTGCTGATTGTGATTTTAAATGCTGCTGAGACTCAGCTCCTAAAAAAGTGTCATAACAGCTCCAGCAGCACTGACACACTGACCTTCAACTCGAATTAATTTTAACAGGCATGGCTGTGTTTTGAAAAAACTAAAAAAAAGAAATAAAGATCTGCCCTCTTCTTTTCTAAAACAAATTAAAAGGTACAAGTCAGTCTACTGAATACACAGAATGAGATTCACAACAAAAATAAACTTATTAAAATGGCTTCTCCTTACCATGTTTTGAGAAAGAGGTTTTGTCCATGGGGACAAAAACCAAACCACAAAAATCCAACTGAAACAAAACCAAAATTCACCAAAACAGTGCTACACTAAGGCTGCATTTAAAAGAAAACCAGTTTCAAACTAAAAGCAAACAATGTCTAAATAAGTCTGGTGTAATTTTCACAGCTGTAGTGACTTTTAAGTGTATAATAAAATCAACATATTTTGCTAAACCTTTCTGAGACCTCACACTGCAGGTAGTGAGGGGACCACAGGATCACCTTTCCTTTGTAAAGTCACTGCAGAGTCACCTAAGTTATGTTTGAAACTAAACTAATCACCCAGTTAATTCAAGACCATAAATGCTGAAACTTTTTTTCCTAATGAGATTTAAAATGCAGTCTATTCTAGGTCAGCCATGTCTTTATAGCTACAAAGAATAACATTAAGGCCTTGTAGGAAATAAAACAGATTCAGAATTAAAACCCACGCTTTATCCAGAGCAATGTGACTTGACAGAGTTCAACACAGGTTCTTTTCACTTTTTAGTCACAGTGGTGACTACTTCAACTATTGTGGCTGTGAGAGACTTCAAATCAGTGAAGGACTAAAATCCCACAGACTCCTTTCATTGTTCTCAGACATGTGAAGAACCTGTTGTTCAAAATGGCCCAGGAGAGGTGGAATTGTGAGAGGGGACAAGGCAGTGTGGCATCTTATAATAAAAATGTTTTCACTCCCCATGAGATTAGACAATAAAAAACCCAGCCCTTTTTGCATCCTTTAAAAATGGTTTACAAGGCTCTCCCTTGCTCAAGAGAGAGAATCTGTTCCTTGGGTAGGAGAAACAAATCTGAGGAGTGCAAGGGCAGCAAGTGAAGGGCGCTCTCCATGAACATCCACCTACTCACACGTGGAATAACCAGCTCCTGAGGCAGTAAATAAAATGCATCCCTTCAGCAGCTGTGAAGCACAGAACACTGAATAATTCAGCTCCAAAACAGTAATTGCAGGATGCTGACAGCAGGAGCTGCCAACCCCGAGGACGCAGAGATGACCCCAGGATGTGCTGATGCTCCCTGTGACCCCCCTGCAAACTGGAAAATGAGCCCCTGCCTTACACAGAGGTGCTGTGATGCACAGCTCTGCTGAGGGGGCTTTATAAGGAATTCCCAGTGCCCTCAGCCTGAAAGGCTTGGGAGCCAGGACAATTTGCAAGAGCACACTGAAACCACCTGAGGAAATTGTTCCAGTCCCTGCTCAGGCAAGGATTAATGCTGTTGCTCCTAGCAGGTCCAAAATCCCTGGAATTCCCACCCTGCACGAGGCAGGACAGTGTCAGACAAAACCCCCAGCTCTGCACTACACACAGCCCACTGCTGGCCACAAGCTGGCACAGTAAATATTCCCAGAATCCCAGAATAGCCGGGGCTGGAAGGGGCCTCTGGAGATCACCCAGTCCAATACCCCTGCCCAGGCAGGGGCACCTGGAGCACTGCCACAGGAACACATCCAGTTGGGTCTGAGATGTCTTGGAGAGGGAGACTCTCCCTGGGCAGCTGTTCCAGGGCTCTGCCACCCCCCATGGAAAGGTCTTCCTCCTGTTGGGGTGGAACTTGTTGTGTTGTGTGGCCATTGCTCCTCATGCTGTCGCTGGCACCATCCTCTGACACCCCCTGGAGAGATTTGTGTGGATTGATGGGATCTCCTCTTAGCCTTCCCTTCTCCAGCCTGACCAGGCCCAGCTCCCACAGCCTCTCCTCACCAGGGAGATGCCCCAGACCCCAAACCATCCCTGTGGCCTCCACTGGACCCTCTCCAATAGCTCCTTGTCCTTCTTGAACTGCAGAGCCCAGAGCTGGACACAGCACTGCAGATGTGCCTCACTGGGGCAGGGCAGAGGGGCACGATCCCTCCCTGACCTGCTGGCCACACTCTTCCTGATGGCCCCAGAGTCCCACTGGCCCTCCTGGCCAAAAGGACACTGTCAGCTCATGGCCACCTTGATCCCCACCAGCACCCTCAGGTCCTTCTCCACAGAGCTGCTGCAGGTCCCCCCAGCCTGAGCTGGCAGTGGGGATTGCTCCTGCCCAGGTGCAGGACCTGCATTTCCCTTGTTGGAACACATAAGGTTTCTCTCCACCCAGCTCTCCAGCCTCTCAAGGTCCCACTGAAGGTCAGTTCAGCTCCCAGGTGGATCCACCAGAGCCAGCAGCAGCTCCTGTCACCAGCACTGCCCACACCAAGCAAGATTCCCTGGCCTGAAATTCCATGTTTCCTCTGATCTTTCCATTGCTTTCGGATCTCACTGCAGTACTAACCCAGCCAGAATACAGTGAGGTGCCAGGGATTGATTTTCTGCTCTCTCTCCTACTGTTACTTGTCCATATAAAAAGAAAATTTCATCATCAGGACAAGGCCTGCTCACAGAGAGTGATGCCCGCCTGGAAAGCTCAAGAATCACCTTGGGATGAGGTGACCAGAGGGAACTGTACCCAAAATGTTCTGGAAGGCAGACTCCAGGTGTGCTGGTGGTGTATTCCAGGAAAGCAATGTCCCAAAGCTCCCATATTCCCAGTAACTCCCTTCAAGTGCTGGATCCAGCAATGCCATAAAACTTCCACCACCACCTTCATCCGCTGCTCTTCTGAACAGCTTCCATTTATCTCCCTGTGCTCAGGCATGACACAACCAAAACATGAATTGTGATGTACAGAATGGCCACGAAAAATAAGTCCAGCTGTCACTCTGGTGGACAGAAAACCACAGCACAGATAAGAAAAGGGTCCAGCTGCAAGTCTGCTTTATCAGACCACCTTAAAAATGCTAAAGATCAACTGTTTGGTCTGATTTTAAAAAGCACATCCTACTGCAAGCCCAGGTATCTTATCAAGCCTTTCTAAAAGCAGCTGCTTTCCTTCAGGGCTTTTCATGTCCAGCCCATAGAAAGGATAAATATTCCTTTAAGTGGCCATGATTTCTGAAAGATGAATCTCTAAGTGATTTATGCTTTAGGCAGTGTGTATAAAACCTGACAGGAAGCTCTGAACTGATGAGTATTCCTGCTTTGCTCTTTCACTGATTTAGAAGAAAAAATCACCCTAAAAAGGACAGTATTTGCTTGAGTTCTGAAAACAGAGTCCCAGTCTTAAAGGATGGCAAGAGCTGAGGAATATCCCTGATGTGGTAAGAAAGATTTTTTTTCTAGGAAGCCAACAAAATTCCTGGGAAATGCATCCTGAAATAAAAACTTTATGAAATAATCTGCTCTCCATGGCCAATGGTGCCTCTGAAATCAGTGTGTTCCATTGTTAGCAATCAAATAATGGGAATAACCAGAATAATTCCTTTGAGGATAAATGAAGGAAGTCACTTTAGCCATCACTGCTAAGAGAGACAACTGTGATGTTCAAAGATAAATCAAAGTATTTATATATTAACACCACAGGGGAAAGTACTAAAAAAAGGGAATTGAGGAAGTAATTTAGTCTTTCTCTAACGTCTCTTACCCAAAACCTGAAAAATTTCTACAACATGTATTTTCAGCATTAGTGGCACCTGCAGCCAAAGACAAGTAGGCAAATTAAGCACCTTGCAAAGCCTCAGCCACAGCAGCTTCTCTTCTCCCATCTAATTAAGGGGTTTTCCTCTGAGCTGAAGCTGTCTAATCATGGCAGAGGCATTCCCCCATCATTAGGGATGACTCTGGAATCAATCCTGCAGCATGATGCAGACTCAATTTAGTATCTGATTTTTAATTATAAGCTCTAGATACCAATTTCCCTAAGTTTTCAGCATAAACATTAAAGGAAACTAAACACCACGGCTGGGATTTCAGTCTTTTGGTCTTTGTAAGTGGACTAAAATGGAGCAATTTTGCTTTCACAAAAGCCAGGCATAATCCAAACGATTACAGGGCTAAAATCCCTCCGTGCCCAGTACTGCTGATAGAAACCAATGGGACAGTCAGGCCTGAGATAGGATCTCTGTATCACTTGGGCAGCTTTGTTGTTATTGGTTTTTTAGCTCTTGGTAGAAACAGGGCCAAAAATCTTTCAAGAGATCTTTCATTTCCTTTCTTATCCCTTACAAGAAAC
Source organism: Rhipidura dahli (assembly GCA_013399225.1). Classification (NCBI taxonomy): domain Eukaryota; kingdom Metazoa; phylum Chordata; class Aves; order Passeriformes; family Rhipiduridae; genus Rhipidura; species Rhipidura dahli. The sequence goes on along the minus strand of VXAC01008199.1, from coordinate 309,456 downwards.
AGTATTATATTGCAGTTTAATAGGCTAAATTAGACATGTTTTAAACACAGTGTTGGCTGATAGCAGCACAAAGAGCAAGAGAGTTGCTTAATCAGTTTCTAAGTTCTTTACACATTTTTCTGGACATTGATTTCTGGAATTATTGGCTGCTCCAGGGGAAAAAAAAAAAAAAACACCAAAAAAATCCAAATGGTTGCAGGGCAGATTTCACTTTAAAATTTCTAGTTTCTTCTTTGTTGTTTTGAATAAGGCCTAAGAGAGGCTGCTCTGTTATCTGTGCCTTTAACAGACAGAGGAAAGGCTGGGGGAGATGAAATAGGAATTTTCTCCAGAATTCCACAATTCAGCTGTGAAGAATTTAATCTTTTCCTTTTACCTTGGGAGTGCAGCTGAAGAAATGCAAAATGCCCTGTGCACAGGAGGTTTTTATAGTGCAGCTGCATTGTCTCAGCGAACAATAGAGGGCTTGGAGGAGAGAACTGCTAAAAATAATTCCCCAGCTGAGGTCAGGAGGAGAGGACTCATCACAACCCATCCCTATTGCCCTCATCAGGGCACTTGTGCACCTCTGGCAGCAGCTGGTGCCAGCACAGCACCAAACCCAGAGAATTTCTGGGAATAATGAGTTACTGAATGACATTGAAATACCAGCTGGAAGAAAACTGAATTGGGCACTTGGGCAGGAATTGTAGAGGTAGGAGCAGGTGGTGCTTTGTCATCTGCAGCACAGTTCAATAGAGAAATAGAAAATATAGAACAGAGCTCATTCCAGCCAAGGAGACAGCAACAATAAAAGCAAGTTCTCAAAACAGGTGTGGGCACCTTCAGTTTTGGTGGAATAAACTCTTCACCAGGTGGGTAAAACCTGGGAGGCCAAAACAGACTTTAACATCAGAAAACTCTTGGGGTAATTCAGTTTAAGCCATTCACATACACGTGAATTGAAACATGATTCTGAAACGACATCAGAAAATTTGGAAAATACAGCAGCTTTCTTGTTTCTATTTGTAGTCCACTGTAGGTCTGAAATCCTGAAAAACTTGTCCCAGATCTGCTCTCTCAACATCTATAAGTCAAAATACACATCCTTCCTTCTGGAGGGGTTTGGTACTTGTTCACAGGAGGGGAAGGGTTGGTGTTAGGAGCAGCTGCAGTTATTCAGATCAAGGCAACTCGGGAGATGAAGTGCAAGAAAATTAAAAAAAAAAAAAAACAAAACCCAGGCCAGAAAAAACCCACCTGAAGAAACAACAGCTGAGAACACTTTAAGGCATTTCCTTGAGGGAAACACATCTGTTCAAAAAATCTTAGCTTGGAACAGGACTTAGCACAATATGAAAATTACTGAAGTGTATTTGAGCAGAAGTCATTAATGTAGTGATTTTAGTGATAATTAGCAACAGATGTGAAAAGTTTTACAGAACAAGTTAAAAACAATAAGCCATACAAGATACCGAACTTTTGTTGTGGACTACGTTGCATCCCAGATGAAAATCCAAGGTTTAACCCACATTAAAATCGAAGCTACACATTTAAAAATAAATGTATTGAAGCAAATTAATCATCTCTACCAGATTAGAATAAGAAATAAGGCCATGTAGGAGTTCTGCAAAACAGGGCCCAGATTCTATAGAAGTTCCATATTTAGACAGACTCTTTTAGGATGCTTTAAAAGGCCCCCAGCCCAGCCCCGTGACTACACTTGAGTTCCAACCCAGGGCTGAGAGAGCACAAAACAGCACCGCCTCTAAAGCCTGGCTCAGTAAAACCTGCTTGAGAAACCACAGTTGGGCATTAAAGTCAGACAGGATTTAGATGAGATGTTAGGAAGGAATTGCTCCCTGGCAGGGTGGGCAGGCCCTGGCACAGGGTGCCCAGAGCAGCTGGGGCTGCCCCTGGATCCCTGGCAGTGGCCAAGGCCAGGCTGGACACTGGGGCTGGGAGCAGCCTGAGACAGTGGGAGGTGTCCCTGCCCATGGCAGGGGCGTGAAAAGAGACAATCAGTCCCTTCCAACCCAAACCATTCCATGATTCCATGATAATTGACACCAAGGCAGAAGTGCCCCAGTTCAAAGCACACCTCGAGAGAGCCTGGCAACAATCCCCGCCCAGGACATGCACATGGAGCATGGATGTTCCCCACCAGGCTGGAGCCAGATCCACCGAGCAGCAGGAGAAGCTCTCCTGGCACAGCCGAGAAGAAGCCGCTGTGCTGAGCTTGGTGCTCCTGTCTGAACTGGTCCCAGAGATGGATGAGTCCCCACAGAGTGAACAACATCATCTGCAGAAGCAGCCAAAAATGTCAGATGTGACCATCCCTGTCATGTGTGAGAGGTGACCATCCCTGCAGGATGCCAGGTGGGAACATTCCCTTGGTGTGTTTGAATGCCCAGTGTGCCAGAGGAAAGCGGAGAACTCCACGACATCAGATGATGGAAGAGTGAAGTCTTGCTACACCTCAGATACCCGAAGGAACCTGGAGAGATGATTCCTGTCTAGTGAAAACCTCAGCCTGGAGGGCTTTGTCCTTGTCGGTGCTGAGAAAGTTTTTAGCTGGAAAAACCTCAGCTCTCCAGTGTTCTGTGGGAGCTCTCTCTGTTCCAGATATGCTAGACTAAACAATGTTACTGTTTTGTAAAGTGTTTTGTACCTGCACTTGTTTTTCTCAAATGATGACTGATGATTTTCTCAGATAGTGATGATTTTGGTAAGAAAAACATCTTTCTGCTATGTGCGGGTTTTCCGTCAGCCCCTTAGGGGTGGCCAGTCCATAGAACAAATGATTTAGTGACACTTAGCACATTTCACGATCTACCTCATAAAAACCCCCATTTTCCTACAGCTTGGGTTCATGTGGCTATTTCTACATGTCCATCTACAAGAGCGACATCATCCTCATCCTGAGTTTCACAAGCAGTAGCCTGGAAAGGTCTCCTCAGGGCTCTGGAGTGTTCTGTTCCCAGGTGGCACCCGACAAACACACCAGTAACTCCAGAACAAAACCCTGCACCTTCCCAGTCGTGTCAGCAGAGGCTCAATCTTACAGACTGTGCAGCAACTTCAAACATCAAATCACAAAGTGCATCACAGACCCATTGTTCGCATTCTGGATTCCTTAAATCCGTTATTTATCAGTGGAAAAGCACAAGAGGAGTCCAGGGGAGAACAGGAAAATCCTTCTGAGTGACCACAATGGGCCTAACATCTGAGATTAACCAAAAGTCACCCAATTTACCACTGATTAAAAAAAAATACACACAACCCTGAACCTAAAACAATCCATTGATATGATCAAACTATATGGCTGATAAACAGCTTCAGCTGTTTCTGGATCTTGCACAACTATCACATGTGGTGCTTTCCTTTTTATAATAAAAACTATTTAATCAAACCTCCAATGTCATAAACCCTTACAGGTGACTCCACACACAGAGCAGGACATGCCAAGTGTGTGATTTTACAGTTTAATGCTTCACTTCCCCAAGCTGCTCACATTTCAAAATGCTTTTTTAATCCTCAGTTCTGCTGCTGCTTTTTGCCAAGTCCATTTGCCTGGTTTCAGGTAGAGCCAGGGGCCTGCTGCGATCCCGGGGAGCAAGGTGAGGTCTTATCTCCACCACCACTTCTTGTCTGGGCTGTGTGCTTGAAATTAATCTTTTTGGAGTGCACAGGAGGTGAAGAGAAGGAACTGGGGGGGGGAGAAATGCCTCGGGAGAGTTTAACAAAACAAGGCAGGATGGGCTTAACTTCTTAAATCTGACAACACGAAGGCCAAGAGACGAAATTGTTGCTCTCTTCACACACCAACTGTGCAAGGGCAAACACAAACTAAGCTCAGCAAAGCAAAAGCTGTGGGCACAGGATAAATATGTATAAAAGAGCCACAGGCAGTTTGAGGCAGGATGTTGAGAGCAGCCTCGCTGCAGGGGACACAGGAGCAAAATGAGCTGCTCCATCTCAGAGCATCCTCATTAATGTGCAGCAGGATTATCCAGCACAGATTGCTGGGAGGGCAGGTGCCTGGTGCCCTCTCCAGCCTCAGTGCCTTGTGTTACAGGAGAATCGACAGTGAAAAACCATTACAGGCTTGGCACAGCACGTCTGGGCTGGCCAGATGTGCAGCAACACCAGCACACACAAACAGCAGGATGGAAAATGAGCTGAGAGGCTTTAGGATGACAGAGGGTAAGGCTGGATGGGATATTGGGCAGGAATTGTTCCCTGAGAGGGTGGGCAGGCCCTGGCACAGGGTGCCCAGAGCAGCTGGGGCTGCCCCTGGATCCCTGGCAGTGCCCAAGGCCAGGCTGGACACTGGGGCTGGGAGCAGCCTGGGACAGTGGGAGGTGTCCCTGCCCATGGCAGGGATGAGATGGGCTTTAAAATTCCTTCCAACCCAAACCATTCTGGGATTTTTTAATATTAAAGACTTCTGATCTGTCAGACAAGAGGTTGCTTTGGATTCCCACTCAATCCCTTGGATTTGATGATTACCTGCACTCTCAGCAAGGCGACCTGTTTGGATTTCCCCTCTTCCTGCAGCCGTGCTGGGTTATTCTCATGTTATACATCCATGGTCAGGCCCTCAAACCTGGATATTCTTACACAAGAGAGATATCAAGTGGCAGAAAAAGGAGGCCTTGTTCCCTGCACTTCTTCACTAAGGAATGCAGCTGAAGGAATTTCTGAGCTGCATTTCCTGAGGTGAGGAAATGCAAAGCATTTCAGGATGGAGAAAACACAGGGAGTTGGGCTCCAGAGCTTCCTGTGTGCCACAGCGCAAGTCACAGAACAAGGCACAAACTCAGAGAAGAGTTAATGCTGTAAATCCACAGAAAACACACACACAGCCTGGCAGGGAAGGATAGAGAAGGAAAAAGAAGAGCTTTTTTTGCTAAATGGAATATTCAGCTCTTCATTGGCGCCAAGAAAACCTCTGTGTCAAACGGAAGAGATCACAAAGGGCTCATGTTGTACGAAGTGTGAGCTTAAAACCACATCAGTGGTAGAAAATGGAATGGAATTGCCATGGAGTGATCCACAAGTCACACCACCCATCCCAGCTAAACCCAACACAGAACCTGGCCCAGTCAACTGGGAATTGTAAAGGTTGAATAAAGATGAATCCTGGAGACATTGGTTGAGGGCAAAGAAAAAAACAGGAAATCCCAACCAAATGCTGCAGTGCAAAAAAAAAGGATGGAAACAGAAAGATGTCTGATCTATTAATAGTTTAGAAAAACTAAACAAAAACCACCCACACTTTTAGGACAAGCACTTTAAAAAAAGGATGTGTCCAGGTGTCGCTGCAATTTCAGGTCTTTCCTTTTGCAGCATCTCTGTCCTTCTCTCACCTGCTCATTTTCAGCCCTTTCTTCTTTCCATAATGCTGATTATTTTTTATTTGATTAGACTGGATAGGATTTAAATTCTTTTCCCACTGACTTTCTGCTTGGGCTCTTCTAAAGCACATGTAGCCCTTCAGGAACTGCTGAGGGTATTTACTAATTACTCATTTAGTCTGCAAAACCCAGCCATGTCTAAACGAGGCTTTGGTGGAGATAAAGCTTAGTCAGGATTAGTAAAACACAGAGCCAGAAAACCTTCCACACCTCCTAATTTCCATCAAGGCAGCTGTGCCAACATGTTTGTTTGGCTTTTAATTGACAAGATGCTGAGCAATCCCACCTTTTCCTTTTGTTAAGGGTTATGGAAATTTTCCTGCCTCATTGGGTGATTTATTCAAATAAAGAGCTCCATGAGGGTAGAGCTCAAGGAAAAAAGGAAATAAGTACTGACTCAGCTCCTGACTTACAGTTATTCCACCCAATTTTTGGAGGCAGCACAGGGGGAGGCAGCATTTGTTCCCAGCCCTCTGAGGAAGTTGTGGAAGCAGTTAACCAACAGAACTCCTCTTTCCGTGGTGCCAAAGCTCCCAAAAGTGCACTGACAGACCCTCAGCAGCAGCAAACACCAGCAGTGAAGAGTGAAAAATTTGGGGTACAGACCTTGACACCTCCTGTGAATATTCAGCAGAGCAAAAGCAGGGTACAAAACTCAATCAAGGCAGCTGCAGCCCCAAAATCCAGGTGCCATTCCCAGGGACAGGAATGTGATGTCCCCAGGTGTCACGGGTTGGCCCCGACATGACAGACAGTCGCCTGGTCGAATCGCGTTTCTCTCAATGTTATCTATAAAATCCCGCGGAAGGCGGGAGTGGGGACTTTCTTCCGGCCCAGGGGTGGTGGCCAGGGCGCCACGGTCCCACCGGGGCCCCGCCGGGCCGGGCCGGGCCGGGTGTCGCTGCCTTTGTCCCTTCCCGAGGCACAGCCCGGACTCTGCTGGGGCTCTGGGGGGGGCGGCCCTCAGGCTCCTCCGGCGCGGCCTCTCCGGGACGGGGTTTTTCCCCTCCCGGGACAGCGGGGCACTGACGGAGCCTGCAGTTCGCAGCAGCCAGCACACACTGCACGGCGAACTGAAGAAACAGCCCTGCATCCAGCGGCGAAGCGGGACGGTAACATTTTCCACCATGGTGATTCCAAAGCCAGAGAGAGAAAGAGAAAACCTCGTCATGTGAGACGGAGCCAAGATGGCCACGGGAGGAAAAAGGGCGGTGCCGCGGCTTCCCCGCGGGCAGCTTAAAAGACTCCTTGCCTTGCTGTGGTATGAATATTGTAATATCCCAGACTGTTTGTCTCTTTAATCCAGTTAAAACTCATGGGGGATGGACAATTTTAATGGATGTGTGGCTTGTAAAGGTTGTGAAGAAATGCCCGATGCCAGGTTTATCAGAAAGCAGAGGCTTATAAACTTGGTGGCAAAAGAAAAAAAGCCTTAGAATTTCAAGCCACAGTTACTTATCCGACAGAATAATACCCCCATGGGCTGGCCCATGTTCTAAAGTTGAAGGAACCGCGAGAGGGTTTTATGGAAAAAGGAGACTTTACATCACTGCAGATGGTTTTTGCTGTAGGAGGTGGCAGTTTGGAGAACCACGTAAAGCAGGAAGAAACCCTTTTCTTTTCCTTTCTTGAGAACTGCACATGGATTGAGGGAGAGGAGAAGAGGAGGAGTTCTGGCTGTGTGTGTTCTGATAGGTTTTTTTTTCCCTTTTCTTTTCTCTTAGGTCTTTTAATAAACTTTATCATAGCATGTAAGTTGTGTGCCTGCTTTGCTGTCTCCTAATGGTTTATCTCACAGGAAAGAAATCAGGGAACAGTGCATAAATTGACCATAAAACCACTACACTAAAATTTGGTGTTTCTGCCCGGTTATGCAAACCAAACCCGCTACACCAGGGAATGCTGTAGCAGAGAAAATGGAGCAGAGTCAAATAAAAGCAGAAACCTTCTGAGTGTCTTGTTGGGTTTAGGGGTTTTTGTTTGTTTCTTGGCTTTTTGGTTTATGTTTTCCTTCTAAGGAATGAATTTAACTTCAATTTAGGGAAAAATGCCATAATAAATACAAATACACTGCGAGCAGAATCCCCTAACAAAAGTAAAGGATGTTCTGTTGGTTTTTTTAAACCTATTAAGATCTAATTTATGAATTTTACTGTATTAAACTAATTACCACAAAGATGGATTGATGTGATAGATTGTTGCTGGAAGCTGTTCTAATTTCCTTGCTAACAAGTGCAGTCCTTAAATTTCACAACTTTCATTTTTAACTCTGAACTGAAAAACTTCCTGTTTTGACATCGAACATGAGGAAGAAAAAGTGGAAGAAGTGGCTGCATTAAGAAAATGAACAGGACCAGGAATTACAGTGGGAGGAAGGGTTGGAGATTTTGTGCTAATCATAACAGGAGATAAATACTTTCTTGTGTATTTTACCTAAAATCAGAGTGACAGGTGGGACCAGACAGTCCTGGAGGGCCCAGACTCCACACACCTGGATGAAAAGGGGTTTGTTGTGTGCAGGGGTGGCTGGAGAGCACCACAGAGAAGCTCCAGCTTGCTAAGGGATGTCTCATTAGCCATGGGTAGTAGTGGGGGACTAAAGAAAACATTCAGGATAGGGAGCATAAGAGTGGGGTTTTTTTATTATCCTCCCTGTAGAATGTGAGAAATTTAACTTAAAGTCTTAAAATTTCTTCTTCAGGAAACAGCCTCTGTGTGCAGAACTTGCTTATTCCTTTCTAACCTCCCCAAAATCATATTTAATGCCAGCATGGAGGCTCTGAGGGATACTAAATCTAGAAGTACTTCAGCTTCAAGTTCAATCAAGTTCAATTCCTCTTTCCTCTGCATCATTCCAAAAGTACCCCGCTATGCCCAGAACTGGAGAAACTATTCCCCAGAATGGTGTGAGAATTTAAATATAAACTGTACTGTGAACCTACATAACCTATAGAATTTAAGGAGTACCTCAATATTGATTCTCTGTGTAACAGTGCCATTTCTTTTCTGAAAAAAAAAAAAAAAAAAAAGAGTGCAACTTTTTAAATAAAAACTTTAAACCAGTTCAACTCCTAAAGCAAATTTCCAGCCTTCCCATGGCACAGCTTGGCAAGGGCAGTAGGCAGCTGCAGAAATCTGGAATTCCATTTCCTGCCAGCTGTTTCTGGCACTTTACTGGTCTCACCAGTTACCTTGTGGGGCAACTTTACTGCTCCCTGTCTTGGCAGTGTGGGGGGTCAGTGTGGGAGCCTGATGGAGAATCAGTTTTATCCTCTGGAATTCTTGCTTCACATCATGAAATGCTTTTCTGTATAACAAAAAGACACTGATATTTTTCTGTGTTTTCTCCAGCACAATGAGACGTATAATAAAAATAATAATAATAATATAAATGTAGATTAAAACTCCAATAGCTTCTATTTTATGAATACATATAACTTCTAGGGCAAACACGTGTCGCATTACTAAACAATCAATGTAAAATAGCTTGGGAAATGAAATGCCCACACTTCTGGTGGGGTTTTTTTTAGGATTTAAATCCATTCTCCCATTATCACCACGTCTCATTCGTTAGCAGCTCCACATGATATTTAGAGGCTCCTGCAGCAGGAAAAGATTGAAATTAAACCCTGTTTCTGGAGTGTGAATTGCATGTTCTAGAATTTCAGTGCTGTAATGGACTCCCTGAGATTTCTCACCTTGGAACTGGGAATGTACTCCAAGCAGATCATTGCTCACACCTTTACTTTCACAGATGTTCTTTTTACTCCAGAGGGTTGTAAAATATACTGTCTTAAAGAAGTTCATTTAAATAGCCTCTGTAAATCTGGATCATTTTTAGTTTAGAACCAACGAAATTTTCTTCAGCTTGGGCACAATCCTGCTCGACAGCAGAGACAACATTGGATTTTACTGCCGCAAGGATAGAAAGGAAGGAGCTATTTTATCTCTTGCACCCCAGGCAGCAGCGTTGTTCTCAGATGCCAGAGGACCTCCAGGCTCCACTTAAAGAGGCTCAGGGTTGGAAGCTCCCACACAGCTTTAGCCCAGCCCCTTTCCTGCCAAACACACCCTCCTTGTCTTTGCCCCTTCTCCTGCCTCCTCTGTCCCACAGCGCTGCCCTGTTCAAGGCTGCTCAAAGAAAGGCCTCAACCCCCATTTTGCAGCAAATCCCCAATTCTTGAACACAACAGAGAGTCTTTATAGCTGTTTAGAGTTCTCACAAATCTGTGATGACCTGGAAGGACCCCAGGTTGCAGATGTGGGAATCTGATGTCCAGGTGGTAGAGGGATGCCCGCAGATTGCTGAATTGGCAGTCATAGTTAGAGCATGTGGAAAATGTCAAGAACCACTCAATCTAGTCACAGATTCAGCCTACGCAGCTGGCATTACCACCAGGGCAGAACATGCCCTGTTAAAAGAAGTGGCAAATCCCCAGTTGTACCAACTGCTCTCAGAACTGGGGTACCTTCTCTGTCACCCAGAGCAGCCTTATCGTGTGATGCGTGTAAGGTCACACACAGATCTGCCAGGACCCATTGCAGAAGGAAACTGGAGAGCACAGCAGGCTGGTGTTCCCTGCTGCTCTCTCCAGTTGTGTCCATGACAGGCGATGGAAAACTACACCGAGGTGAAGAAAGCTCATTCAGAGATTCATGGACTGGTTTGGGCTGGAAGGGACCTCAGAGCCCATCCAGTGCCACCCCTGCCATGGGCAGGGACACCTCCCACTGTCCCAGGCTGCTCCCAGCCCCAATGTCCAGCCTGGCCTTGGGCACTGCCAGGAATCCAGGGGCAGCCACAGCTGCTCTGGGCACCCTGTGCCAGGGCCTGCCCACCCTCACAAGGAAAAGTTCCTTCCACTGAATTTGCAGCAATGACTCCCGAATAAAGTAATTTGTTTTCCCGCAGCTTGGAAATCGATGGAATTACATGAATTGTTTGCAAAAGCTCACCTGAGCTCTTGTCACCAGAAACAAACAGTGAAGAAACGTCAACTTCTGACAGCAGCTCCCAAAAATGCGAGACTCCAGGATTTGGTTCAGGCAGTGAGGCAGAAAGTCCCTCTGTTCCAATGGAACTTACGGAGCAGCAGTGAGGACAACTGCCATGAGCACTCTGCATGTGGCTCTGGGACTCCAGAAAACATGGAATGTTTCCGCTCTTTAGGAAAAGCGGTGGCAAAAATCCTCTCTCTTCTCATAGTGCTCAAGTGCAAATTTCCTCCCCCGTTTCCTGGTGTTTCTGTGCTCAGGCTGCTCAGGGTGCAGCTCCATCTGGGTCACCTGACATTTACTGAGGGAAGCAAAAGAGGTTTGATGTACAATTAACGCATCGAAATCCTCAGGTTCCGGCATTCCCCTAAGATTAATTATGTGTAATATTTAGAGAGCTCCAATTTTAATTCTAAGCAGCTTCTGATTCTCATACTTGAGAGCACTAATGAAGCATCCTTTCATCCCATTTGGCTTCTAAGCAGACACAAGTACAAAAATTATGTAAGAATTCAAATGACCCACAGTATTAATTCACAAACAGCGAAAGGCGGGGAAGAGATTGAAGCTCTCACAATGTGGTTCATTCTGGAAAACAGCAGCAGCTCCAGCAATAAAGTTTGTTTTAAAGTTCAGCTCTGTGAAACTTGTTCCTCACTCATTACAGGAGGGTGTTTTATGGAAGTGCTGTCACGGAACATAAAACCCAGGTATTTTTTCACTGTGTATTTATGATGCTAAGGCCAGTGTTTTACACCTCTTGCACATTCAAAGGTAATACACTATATTTTAACTTTCCAGTTAAAATAACCTTGCAAACACTTCAAAGAAATGGACTTCCACAGCGCTTTTATGAGTTAGCAAAAAGACAAAATAAGCAGAGAGCAGACTGCCATGAACTCCCCATTCTGAAATACATTAAGCTCTCCTTCCACAGCACCTGCAGCTGCCCCAGGAATCAGGTTTAGGAAGTGGAATCACACGGGCATTATCCCACCATGTAACTGGATGATCCCACTGCAGAGTGTGTGCCAGGTGTCCCAGGTCAGCACCCGACACTTTTCTTTGTGGTGCTTGCATTTGAAAGATTTCTTTTTGAAGAGAGAAATAGATTGGATCTCTTCAATCTCTACTGTGCCTCAGTATTTGAGCAAACAGAATGCCAGCAAAATAAACACGGATATAAAATTAGTAATGTCACATGAAAATTGCAAAAGCAAACAAGTTCACAAAAAAATAAATTGTCCCTTTTTATTGAAATCATCAGCTTATAAATTTCTGTCTCAGTGGTACCAGAAGCAAAGGAGGCTCAGGGGGGACCTTGTGGCTCTGCACAGCTCCCTGACAGGAGGGGGCCGCCGGGGGGTTTGGGCTCTGCTCCCAGGGAACAGGGACAGGACAAGGGGAAACAGCCTCAGGCTGGGCCAGGGGAGGCTCAGCTTGGACAGCAGGAAAGAGCTCTCCACTCAGAGGATTGTAAAGCACTGGCAGGGGCTGTCCAGGGCAGGGGTGGAGTCCTCGTCCCTGCAATTGTTTGAAAAACACGTGGACGTGGCACTTGAAGACATGGTTAGTGGGGAACAGAGTGGTGCTGGTGGATGGTTGGACTTGGTCCTGAAGGTCTTTTCCAACCTCAGAGATTCTGTGATTCCACAAATGCACATTCCGAGCATGTTCCCTCCAGGATATTTCTGTTACTTAACAGCCCACCTGATCCAAAACTATGGAAATTCCATCCCTCTTTTGCTACAGATGATTTCTTGAATTCTGACCTTGAAAACGAAATCTGCAACTCAAAGGTTTGGTTCCTCACCCAGCACTTCCCAGCACTGAGCCACTTCTGAGTTAGAAAAGCCCAGCGCACCTTAGCCCTGCCCCTTGCTGTCCCCATTAACATCACAAAGAACTTAAAGGACAGAGTTTCAGGCATTTGAACTGAGAGTTCTCTGGTTCCTTTTATTCCAGTATTTTAAAACCAGATCCCTTTAATATCACTCCAAAAACCAAGTGGAGAGTATGCATTTATACTGATATTAATGCAAATATGTCTCATTAATTCATAACCAAAGGTGAACCCTGCCAGAGTGAGGAATGGAGAGTTTGCTAGAAATTAATTTTAGAAGAAAACATATAAAATGCTGGCTTTATAACCACAGACAAACCCATTTAGTATCACCACAGCTCTTTATAAAAAGCACTTCCTGCAATGGCTGAATCCCTCCCCCAAAGCCCTTTTGAATCAAAGTAAAATGAAAATAAAATTATCTGAGGTGTAACAATTCTGAGCCTCGGAAGCAGCAACTTCTGTGAGGTCCTCAGACAGTTATCTTGCCATGCACACTTCATATTTTCATATTCCAATAAATCAGTGAGAAGTTCTGTCCTTAGGATAGAGGAAGGAAGACTTCCCAGCTTCTTTACCCCAGGAATTTTCGATTAGTGAAGATGTCTGATGGTAACTACGCTTGTAAAAAGCTAAAAGAAATACAGGCAAGAAAAAGACTCCAAACCACAAAAGGTGAATTTGGTACACGGTCCTTTTGCTTTAAGAATCACTTAAAAAGTGCCCTACTCCAGTCTGGGCACGTTCCTTCCCCTCTGGAAAGTTTTAGGGATGTAGAAGGAAGACTTGAGAAGGGAAGAAAAGCAATGTGCAGCAGAACTAATGCAAGCTAATGAGTAACTGTTCCCATCTTGTTTGTATTTGTCCTTACAGTCATCCTTCAATTTAATGAACAAAAAAGTGCAAAATATGAGGAGTATGTGGAAGATAGTTAAAAAAAAGGGTTAGTCACAGAACTCTAATTTATAAATTTCATGGGCAGTTAATCTAAGTTGAAACGACTTTCAGAATGAAAGATTTTCTATTTACAGATGAGTGAAATGCCAACATAAACATAAAAGAAAATAGAAAAATAAATTGAAAGATCTCCACTTTGTCAACATTTGTCCAGCCTGCCCTATCGGTATTCTGCTTTATGAGAATAAATCTATGCCAAGTGGCAAAATTTACCTTAACTATAAAATGCACACTAAAAATGCACTTGTACCTTTTTAGCAAAATTTACCCCCCCCCC
>VXAC01008199.1:274543-295960 GCA_013399225.1 Rhipidura dahli | reverse complement strand
ATTTACCCCCCCCCCCCATCTGATATCCAGCCACTGACCCAACACTATTCACACACCAGGAGAAAGGAATTCATCTCCTCTTGAAGCAGTTCTTCCATTCCAATTATCTTTCCATTAGAAACACTTGGAAGCAGATGACCGTACAAAAATGGATTCTGAGTTTGAATGGAAAACTCACTGCATAGATAAAAACTCCCCATTTTTGTTTCACTGGAGCTCCAGCAAAAACACCTTCTGTAAACCTTCGAGGTTAAAAGGAACAGGACAAGGGGAATCGGCATCATGAATCGCCCCAAACCAAGCCTAGAGACACTTCAGAGACAGAGTCAGAGAAGCCAGAGGCAGGAGTCAGGTGCATGGGGGATTGCTCCTCCAAACACACACACAGAGCACTCCATACAGCTCAAAATATGGGTTAAATTAATGAATATTCATGGCATTCCTTGGGATAGGAATGGTTATACAAATTACTTCTCAGAAGTCATCAAAATCATTAGCATATGTGCCCTACAGGCACTCTGTACCCTGGTGGTCGCACTGAGGAAGGCTCCTCTTCTTCTCTGGGGGTCGTTCTGATGAAGGCTCATAGTCTTCATCACAATGCCCTTTTTGTCGCTGTCCAGGGTCAGGTATCAATGGCAGCAAGAAATTTAATGGTTTTTCCTGAGGGTTTTATNCTGATGAAGGCTCATAGTCTTCATCACAATGCCCTTTTTGTCGCTGTCCAGGGTCAGGTATCAATGGCAGCAAGAAATTTAATGGTTTTTCTTGAGGGTTTTATATGTTAGTTCACAAAAAGTGAGTTAAATGGCATAAAGGAATTGGTCCTCTGGCCATCCACCCCTCGAAGGGATTGGCCAAAGTCTAAGACATCCATTCCCAAATACTTTTCTAGCTAGAGCCAGAACAATCCAACAAAACAATCTGCAGGTGCAAGAAGTTTACAAAATGATAACTTTCTTATAGATAGCTTGCATGGGAAAGAGAGAGCTCTCACAAAAATGCTGCAGACAGCTGAAAGAATTCTCTGCTAAAAGCTTTTTGGTGTCCACAACTTTTCACCTTTCTCTCTGGAAAATGCACAGTCCTTCGTTGGCTGATTCAGTGGTTTCTGCACTGGTTTCAAACAGGTTCTGTTCCTCTCATCCTGACAAGACTCAGGTGAAAAGAGCCTTGGCCATCCCCTCTCTACCTCTCCTCCAGGTGGTTAAAGACTTTTTGTTCCATTTTGCCAACTTGCTTGAAGAGGTAAATCACACTTCCGTGATGGCCACAAAACCCAAACCAAGATGGCACTGAAATGTACCAGTGAGGTTGTCTAAGTGCCCCTCATATTCTAGCTCCATCTCCTTCCTGATTTTCCCAGTTTTTTCTTTGAGGAGCAGCATTCCTGTCTGGCACTGAAAAAAGGCCTGAGAATCATTTATTTAAAGTGGCTTCCACATTGACAAAACAAGGGGGAAACATCGAATAAAATGCAAGAAGGATCATAAAAATCAATCAATAGGTAAACAATTCCTTAACTGAAATGTCCCCAAGTTTGAATGGTAGGACTTTATTCACCTGGGGACCACAGAGTCCAGATTAGAATTACACCTCCTTAAAGGCTCTTGGAACACAGCCCCTGTATCCAGTGTGCAGCTCCATTTTCTTTCATGTCTGCTTCATTTTACAGTTTAAAATATTCCCAGACAAACACTGTTTGTCTAAATAACTCCTATAAGCAAGAATCAGGGACCTCCTGCTGCTCCAGCCTCATGCTGATCTATTTATACTTCATGCAGATGACTGCCACAGTCGAAAGGGAAGGCAAGGGACATTTTCCAGCTTATCTGGAAGGTCAAATCAGAAGTGATTAAGCATGAAAGGGACTGGGATGCTCATGGATGTGGCTTTGAGGCTTTGCTGCTCAAGTGCTGACCCTTCCTGTGCCCCAGCAAACCAGGAGAGGCAGGACAGCCAGAGGGGCTGAGTGCCCATATGGATCAGTGGGGTGGAGAGGAGCTGGCAAATCAAAGTATAAATTCCCTGTCCTCATTCATCCTGTTCAAAGCAATCCAGGACTCCTGCAAAGAACACTTCTCAGATCCAGTACACAGAAGCAATTTTCAGGAGCAGCAGACAATGTGAAGGTTGAGGCTGCTGGTGGAGAATGAACTATCACTGCATCCTCCTCTAATGAGAAAACTCTGCTTAAAATCTCTCTCCTCATCACTGTCACCGCAGACCAGAGCTCAGACAGAGCCTGACCCCTTCAGGCCTTGGAGATTCATGTCCAAAAATCCCACAGGGATGATCCACCCTGCCTGCCACACAATTCCTCATGTGAACACAGGGGATTGTTGCTGTTGCAACGCGAACCGGTAGAGAAACCACACAAAGTCCAAGCTCAGGTCTCAATGGCAGCAAGGCCATTTAATGGTTTTTCCTGAGTCTTTTGTATGTTAGTTCACAAAAAAGTGTGTTAAATGGCATAAATTGGTCCTCTGGCCATCCACCCCTTGAGGGGATTGGACAAAGTCTAAGACATCCATTCCCAAATGTTTTGCTAGATAGAACCGTAACAATCTGCAGGTGCCAGTATTTACAGAATGGTAACTTTGTTTTAGATAGCTTGCATGGGAAAGACAGAGGTCTCACAAAATGCTACAGAGAGCTGAAAGATTTCTCTGCTAAAAGGTTTTCAGCCTCCACAGGGGATGCTCCATTTTCCAACACCTTTAATTTCCAGCTAAATACAGGATGGCCAATAAAGGATTGGAGCCTCAAGTCAAGGTAATGAAATTAATGAAATCATGAACTGATCTTATGCATGTCCGTAATAACTGACATTCCACCCAGCTCCTTGGAATTCAGCAGGACAGTCTTTTTGTAACAAGTTTCTGTTTTCTTCTGTTCTGTGTTTAAACAGTTCTGCTGACTGACTAAGGGATCAAAATAAACAATTTTCTTTCCCCATAACAATGGAAACCCATTTTTCCCAAAAAAAAAACCAAAAAATATTTGTGGATGTAAACAACACTAGGTAAAACTTTTCTAGAAGATGAAAAGAACAGCAGAAGCCCAAAAAGACATGATGTGCTTTTCAAAGAAAAGGCAAATTAGCAGCTTGAAAGAAAAACTGGGATTTTAATTCAAAAGTGCAAAAAAGGAGGAGATTATTCTCTGTACCAATATAACCTGACAGCCCAAGGGAATTCCCAGCCATTCCTGGGAGCCCCAAGCCACCACACTGCCACGGTTTCCTTAACAGCAAAGATCCATTATTTAAACCCACTGAAATCTGAGTACAGAAGGTGGGTACAGGGGGTACAGAAATCCCAGCCCATGGTTTTATATCCCATACAGAATTCTGCAGCTTCCCTGTAACTTCCAGAAGAACGGCAAAGAGAGGACACAACACCTTTATTCCAAGCCACAGCTGCTGTGCAGCTGCATTTTAACCAGAGTTCCTTTTAACCAAGGGACCAGGACTTTCTTCAGAAAATCAAAGTGTCATCAAGTCAAAAAAACACGACTGTGGTCACAGAAAAAAGTAAATTTTACTATTGGAGTTTATCCTCTCTTTTACTTTATGCCTCCAAAAAGTGAAAATAAAGTAAAAATGCATTTCCTTGATGCCATAGAAATTTAGTCACGAACGTCTTGGATGGCTGTTTCACAACCACATGCCAACCTCAACCAACCACATTGTATCAGAACACCAGAATTTCCCAAACAACTTTAAATCAGCATGGACCAAATTAATGCTAAAAAGATAAAGTGATGACCCAAGCACACCAAATTCCAATCTGTGCCATGCAGAGCCCCCAGGGAATAGTATAGTAATTATTATATTGTATTGTATTGTATTGTATTATATTGTATTATATTATATTATATTATATTATATTATATNCCCCCTGGCCCCCTTAAAGTGGGTTTAAGCTGTGTTTTCCCAGGCCATGCTGGGGAGAAAAGTTTCTTCTCCTTGTTTATTCCAGACTTACAGGAAATTCCCTCGTGTAACTGTGTTTCTCCGGCTCTGTTGTGTTTAAATCAGTGTTTACAAGGACCAGGAAGGAACTGATCAGCAAATGAAACTATGGATGTATTGTAAACAAAGAAGTAAAACCAACAAAAAGGCAGGGAAAAAATAACTGTTGTTTTTTTATTATTCCTCAACTCTGCAAAGCAACAAGAAAGAACCACCCCAGAGGTGTGACAGATGTCAGTAACTCTTTCACCTACAAATAAATCATATGATAAAACCTATTCCTAAATGTTCCAGCTCTGCAAGAGCTCTCCAATTCCCAGTAACCTGCCTGGGCTCTGATGGACCACACACCCAGAGAGAGACACTCCACTGAAACAGAGCATCAATCCCTTCAGAGATGATCTCTGAAAAAACCCTTTCTGTTTTGATGACCTGAGCTACTGACTCACAAAAACGAGGAAATGATCTACCTGAGAAGAACACCTGAAAAGAAGTGAATTAAGGATATAATTTGCAGGTACTTCAGGAATTATTTTTGCTGCCAGCTCGTGTCCACGTGCTCAGGACGAGCTGTGGTGCCAATGAGCTGCACCACGCCCTCCTTCACTGCTAATTAGCAGGGCTCGACTCCTCCTTCACTCTGACCCTGCAGTTCAGAGCAAGAAATCAGCAATCACAGATGCTTTTGATTCACTTGCTCAAATCCCACGGTTTCATTTCCAATATATCCTTGTGGGTGCCGTGGTTCTCTGGGCTGCCTTTATTCTCAGGCACCTTTGCAGATTGGAGAACTACAAAACTGCCCTGAGAAACAACACAAGGGTGGCTGAAATTCCTCCTGTCTCCAAAAATCAGTTCTCCACGTGCTCCCAGTGGCCATAAATGATGGCAGATCCCATTCCGTGCCCAGCACAAAACCACAGAGGTTTGCTCTGAAATCCACCGGGACAGGAAATGGACAAATTGGCATTGGGAGGTTCTGGGTGCCACAAATCCTGCTCTGAATCATGGTATTTATTTCTTGAGAGAAGCAATTAGGAAACAAAAAGAGAAGCAGAGTCATTTCAGTCCCTGTGACTACTCTGCAGGCATTTCATATTGGATTCTGTTGTCTGAGCTTCAGATTCCACAGCGAGATGTTGTCACTAGATCTATTAAACTTATAATCATGCACAGTGTGCAGAAGATCTTTATATGTTATTTATAATTGCCCAGATAAAATACTCCTCCTTTTCCAACACTGAGACTTGACAGGATATTTATACCAGTAATTGTATTTCCAATGCATCTCACAGCAGTTACTGCTTTATCAGTACTATATTTAGGATAGACAGTTGGATGCCTGCTAAATACTCTCATTTGAAATTAATTTCTCCTAAGGTTGCATTCTCCCACTGCAGCCCATATTCTCCTTTGCCACAATGGGGCAATATCTTCGATTTCTCCAAGCAGAGAGTATCCATTTTTGTCCTGCTCATTGCAGTGGCTCTGAGGGGAACAATGAGAAGGTGCTTTATGCTTTGTCTGTCTTTGAGGCTGGATGAAGCACAGTCCTGAACTCACCAGACACAAACTCAAGCAAAAAGCTGGTAAAAAACCCTAAAAGTTTCATTAGCCACATCATTTCTCATTTCTACACCTCCAGGGTTACTCATACTCTCAGAGAATATCTACGTCATCACCCAGATTTTGCCTGCTTTTTATGCATTTCTTTATATGCCTGAAGTCATGAAAATCCCTCCAGAAATTAAATGTTCCTTCTGAGCAGGAGAGGGGCATTTCTGAGCCTGGTGTCTCTCAAAGTGCCACACATTATTTTCAGACCGCTTTGGAGATCTCTTCAACCTTGACATTTGACAGGGAAAAAAAGTGGGAAAATAAAAAAATAAATAATAATTAAAAAAAAAAAAAAAACCAAACCAAAGCAAACATGAACGAAAAAAATCCTTATTGTAGTAAATTCATCATCTGCAGGGGGAAACGGCACTGCACAAATGCACTCTGTGCATGTGGCATCATCAATACCAGCCACAGGGACTGTTTGAATGGGATATTGGGCAGGAATTGTTCCCTGGCAGGGTGGGCAGGCCCTGGCACAGGGTGCCCAGAGCAGCTGTGGCTGCCCCTGGATCCCTGGCAGTGCCCAAGGCCAGGCTGGACACTGGGGCT
Source organism: Rhipidura dahli (assembly GCA_013399225.1). Taxonomy (NCBI): domain Eukaryota; kingdom Metazoa; phylum Chordata; class Aves; order Passeriformes; family Rhipiduridae; genus Rhipidura; species Rhipidura dahli. The sequence continues at coordinate 289,815 of VXAC01008199.1, read as the reverse complement.
GGGAGCAGCCTGGGACAGTGGGAGGTGTCCCTGCCCATGGCAGGGGGGGCAGTGGGTGGGCTTTGAGGTCCCTTGCACCTAAACCATCCCGGGATTCTGTGACTCAGAGTCCTGGCTAACACGCCTACAGCTTATAACAACGTGGTCCTTTGTTATCCCGCAAATTCCTGCAGTGTGAGGATTTGGACTGAGATGGTCTGTGCTCATTAACACAAAAGTTCTCATTTAAATGTTTGGGTTTTTCTCCCTGAAGCCCAATCTTAGGCATCAATCCAGTGATTAGAGTCGTCCCCTTGAACTCCACCCCTGTGACTTGGTGCAAGGTCCTGACAAGAGCAAGGTGCAAACATGGGTGGGTGTTCCTGAGAGTCAATTAGTACTTATTTTGTTATTATGCATTCTCAGTTTGGGAGAAACCAGGGATAAATCAGCTGCTTCATTTTTAATCAGGAGTCCTTTGACAGAAAACTTTTGGGTTGTGACAGCTTTAAATGGAAACCTGTGATGAAAGGAAAAGGAAGTTCAGGGAAGGGAAGGGAAGCTCAGGGAAGTTCAGGGAAGGGAAGTTCAGGGAAGGGAAGTTCAGGGAAGGGAAGGGAAGTTCAGGGAAGGGAAGGGAAGTTCAGGGAAGTTCAGGGAAGGGAAGTTCAGGGAANGCAAAACAGGGCCATAAAGAAAGCAACAAACTGGGAGGAAATCAGACCATGGCAGAAGGGGAAGATGGGAAGGGAAGGGAAGGGAAGGGAAGGGAAGGGAAGGGAAGGGAATTCTGGCAACAATAATCCCTTTCCATGGCAATGCAAAAGCAGCTCCAAGTCACAGCAAATCACCACCAACCCCCAAACCATGTCCCCAAGGGCCACCTCCTGATGCCTCTTGATCCCTTCCAGAATCAGTGACCCCACCACTGAACTGGGAAACTTGTCCCAATACCTGACCATGCCATCTGGGAATTTTTTCCTGGTATCTAATCAGAAGCTCCCCTGGCACAACTTAAGGCCATTTCCTCTCGTCCTTTGGCTTGAGACACAGCAGAAGAGACTGATCCCCACCTTACTACAGGTCATTCCAAAGGAAAATCCAGAACAGATCTGGGAGCTAGTCAAGGGCAGAAGCAGAAACTGAGCTGAAATAACTCAGGAAAAGCAGCTCATGCAGGATTCTTCCATTATCCAAGTCTTTCCAAATGCCCACTGGACCATGAGACTGTTAATAACACATAGCCAACAACAGCTTTTTATGGATTACTCTGAAATGCTGGTTGCTCTGTTGCTCTGAAACCTTTTCCCTTCAATCCCTTTCAGTTCCTGTCTTGCAGTTCCTAGGGACTCAGAAAACCAGGTTGGAAGGGAATGACCTGAGCTGAAGTTCGGTAGTGGAAGAGCTGCTCTCAGTCCCTCAGAGGTCACCATCGAAGCGAGAGCAGGCTGGAAAGTCTGAAGGGGCAGGTTTTTCTGTCTCCTTTATGCCACTGCTTTCCTAAGGATGTCCTACAGCTCTGAGCTGTTTCCAAGTTACCCAGATCGCTGTGCATCTGAAATGGCAAGCCAAGTCTTTTTGAAAAGCAGAACTAAAACAACCTCACACACGCACTGAGGCTTAATATAGACATTCCTCCTGCAGCAGGCACAGACATGATGTGTGTGGCATTAAAGACACTTGCACTGGGTTCTCACCTCCTTCCTGCTCTCCACTGAGTAACCCTTGCCTTGAAGTGCTGTCCCAACCTTCCAGACACCGAGCACTTCCAAAGGTTTGCGCTGAAGCAAATGTGACACATCCAGAAATATTTATACACCCTCAATGCAAATAACTGTTTCCAGATCTGAAATATCCCGGGAAACAAAAGAGTCAGTGCTGCCTTCTGAAAAGTATTTTTAAAAAGCCAATGTCACTTCTTCACTCTCTGAGCCCCAGGAGAGCCCTGTGGCTGGAGTCAGACTTTGTTTTTAATGTCACTGTAAAGGGAGATCTCCCTCCGGGCTGGAATCCAGGCAGCACTGCTGGGAAAGGATCCCCTCGGGGCAGCAGGAGGCTGCTAGGGAGTCCCTGCAGTCTCCACACTCAGCCTCTTCCATGTAGAGCCTGGTCTGCCCCCAGATCTGGCTCTGCCTCAGGCAGGAGGGGGAGCAGAGCCCTCCTCAGATCCCCTCCCAGCCATCCTCACTCCCACCCGAGTCTGTTACCACTCCAGCACTCATCCTACAGGCTGCAAAGATGACAAATCCTGTGCTGCAAAGGTCTTCCTTAAAACTGCTCTCTGCAGAGTCCCTGCAACTTCCAGCCCTGGCAACGGGGGCTGAGGAATGTTTGTAGTCCAGGAAGAGCAAATGAGAGCCCCAAATGAAGATTGAAACAATGCTGACAATATTTACAAACCAGGAGAGGAGAATATGCAGCAGTGGCTTGTGCACAGTGCCCGTGGCCAATTTTGCTTTGCTCTGAAGACACATGGCTTTGTCAGCAGCAATGAAATTGGATCTTGTTTACCAGCGTGAGCACATCATAGCACTTAATTATCATAGCAAACGAAGATAAATCCCAACACCCTGGAGTGCAGCCGGGGCTCTGAGGCAAAGTGACAACCATGTCCTTACTGCCACAGCATTACAGCACCATTCAAAGTACAGAGTTCATCATTAAGAACTTCCATTTGATAAATCTCTTTAGAAATATACCTTCTGAGATGCTTGCAACAAGCACAGACCACACGTTTTGTCACAGCACCTCGACCCTAATGAACAATTCTATTTTTTAATTCTCTGATCTCCAGCCATTGGTGCAAAACCTTGGGAGTTTGGCATGGCTGTTATTTAAGCTTTGAAATCCTTTTTCATATCACATTTGCTTCTCTTAGAGTTAGGAACAACAAAATGAGCATGGAGCTTGCCTATTGCATTTGAAAGAACTGAGATCAGCATTTCTAAAAGCCATCTTCAACTGTAAAAATGAATATATTAAAGACACAACAGAGCTACATGGCCACAGACACCATTGGTTTACAGCTCCTTCTGGTAAAAAATATGCAAAGGAAGCTCATATGTGAATTTTTTGGCCACATTTCTCTGCAGCAAGGAATACGTGACACAGATGAGAACACCTGGGCATTATCTATCAAACCTCTATTTACAATCCAACATTGCTGGTTTAGAGAGTCTTTAGGAGGTGTTTTTACATCCTGTGTAGAATTTCATTTTATTTGCAACAATGCACTGTAATAAGACACTTTTGTTAGAAAACAGGGATTTACTCCTATTTATTGTATCAAAAACTGCATTTGCTCCTTTCCGAAATACCCATCTTATATCATGGTGTGAGCTGAACTGTGTTTTAATGAAATTTACATCTTTCCTTTTGTTTGAATCTGAGCTAATGTCATAAAATATTATATTGGATAATGTATTTATAGGTAAACAAATCCTTAAAGCAGGATGAACTGGGGTTAAACCCAGACACACCCACTGAGTCTCCCCAGATGTAGCTTAGCAAAGCACATTAGATAAAACTCCTCAAGTGTATGCACCGATCAATAAAGTCTGTTCTTACCCCTGTAAAGCTGGGGGAAAATACCAGCACAGGATGCAGAGCAGGAATTTCAGGGTGTGGAACACCCCAGGGAAGTCCAGGGCTGAAGGGAGGCAAGGGAAGATGCAGCCACCAATAAAAAGCTGCAGCATCAGGATTTTGTTAAAGTGTTAAAAGGGAATTTTAGCCAAGTTCTTCTTGTACAGGTTTGCCTCACAGCCCTGGTCGTGCAGAGAGGATCAGCTGTAGTTTAATAGTCAAGAAATAGAAAAGTCTAACAGGAACTCACTATTTATGAGTGGTCTTTAAATGAAATAGCATCGCTGGGGGCTGCTGTTCAGCACAAGCTTTCATGTATAGGACAAGATGGATAAAAAAACCTTGCTCAGTTCAGAAGAGTCCTAAATTTAATAGTGGATACAAGTACTACTCAAATTTTCCTTCAGCTGTGGTACCATCAGAATCTGTGGTATATCCATTTAACCTTTGTTAAACAGCACTGAATTTACAACTCTCATAAAAAATTGGATTAAATCCAAAAATATTTAGACAGAAAAAGAAAAAAGGGAGAACTTAAAGCCACAATCTCGTTCATTGTGAACATCCACCACGTGCACACTGCCCAGGAAGGAAAGAAGCTTTAAGATAGGGCAGAAAGGGACAGAAGGGATGAAAAATGCAACATTACCTCAAACAAATAATGAGCAACACCCTATATAACACCATTAACTCTCACTTTTTGGTGGTGCCTTTAAGCTTCATCCTTTTCATCCTCTTTCAACTACTCTGTACTTGCTGCTAAAGCAACATATTCACATTCGTATTCAAATCCCTTCTTAAGGTTGGAAATACCATTTGGCTGAGCAATCCCAGGGAAAGGAGGCAGAGAAATATTCCTCTGAAGGCTCAACACATTCCTCAGACCAGCCACTGGAAAGCCATAAAGCCCCAAGCCTGGGTGTTGTCCTCTTTCTCCCTCAGCCGAGAGTTGGAGAACGTTTCCCACACTGTAAAAGCTCTCAGGACCTGCTGCTTTGCAGGTGGGAATATAAATGGGGTAGTTCGTGCTCATCCTGTGGCTCCAGCGAGACAGGCAATGGGGAATATGCAGGATACAGGCAAGAGCTGGCTCTGAATCATCCTGTGAGCCCCAAAATGGCACCAAAGACCAGCACAGCTCCACAGCAGCGCAGGGAGAATTCCCCGCGCCGCGGTTCCTCAGTGCAGGGGCACAGCCACACCACTGCTTTGAATTTGCTGGAGGCCAAAGGGAAACTGGGACCTTCCCGAGATCCCTGTGACCTCCCCAGACCGTGTGACCCTCACATGTCCATGGATGAGCAAGAGTTGGATGGATTTTAACTATTCCAGGCTCTCATTTGAAAAGAGATTTTCCCAGTTACCTGCAGCATTCCCACTGGGGCATGGGCTCCACACGAGATGGAGAAGTGCACAGACGTTTATTGCACAGTGACCATTCCCTAAACAGCAGCCCACAAACAGGATATCCCCTCACAGAAACAGGAAAGATGCTTCCCAGAGTGTCCCCCAGGCACCTGGGGCACTGCCTGGATATCACCTATGATGGGAACAGGTGAACAATTCCCTGTAAGGTCACAAACCACAATCTTCCCACACCATTGGTCAAGAAGGCCACAAAGCCACAATTCCCTTTTCCAGCCCATCTCAGGTGCCCTGGATGTGTTTCCATGGTTATCTCCAGGCCTAGGGAAGAGGCCTATTCCAGACCTGCTCCTCTGTAGCACCCATGGTGGAACCCCACAGTCACCCACAGCAGTGAGCACAAACTGCAGTGGGTGCTCTCCGCTCAGCAGGAGCTCTGCTGACAAAATTTCAATTTCAAAGGACAGGGAAAGATAACCTGAGCCAGACAATCAAGGTAAATAGATCCCAAACAGGCCCACTTTGCCAGAGCTCTCCAGCTTTGAATAAGACAAAGATTCTGTAATAATTACACTTGCCATGACCATTAATCACTTCTGAGGGAGAGGGAGTGGATTTATGGGCTGTCCTCACATCAGAAACCAGGAATGCCACACGCATTTACATGAGAGGCACCCCCTGTGACTGCTGCTTGACACCAGAACAAAGCTTGAGTTTGTGTCTGGTGAGTTCAGGACTGTGCTTCATCCAGCCTCAAAGACAGACAAAGCATAAAGCACCTTCTCATTGTTCCCCTCAGAGCCACTGCAATGAGCAGGACAAAAATGGATACTCTCTGCTTGGAGAAATCGAAGATATTGCCCCATTGTGGCAAAGGAGAATATGGGCTGCAGTGGGAGAATGCAACCTTAGGAGAAATTAATTTCAAATGAGAGTATTTAGCAGGCATCCAACTGTCTATCCTAAACATTTCAGACAGGTCTCTGATTTCCCCATTTCTGCTCTTCAACTCACTTTAGGGATCTGCTGCTTTTCCACACTCCCTGCCCTCGTGCTGCTGACAAGGCAGGAATCTCAGCTTTTAACTCCAATAATGCTGTTGTCTAAGACTCAAACCTGGGGTTGCAGTGATCTAAAACCCTTCCATTTGTATCACTTCCATTTACAATCCACTTCCATTTGTATCACTTTCACCTGTGGTCTTTTTCTTCCCATCAGTTCAGACAGAGCAGGTTACATTTGTGAGTGTCACACACTGCTCTGTGCAGAACAAATAACCCCCTGCTCTCTGCCCTCTGTCTGAGCTCACAGCCCCTGCAAAGGCATCCTCTGCCTTTGTATTTCATCTGCTGTGGCCTGATTTCAGCAAAGCAGGAAAATGTTCTTTCCTCACAGCATTTCTGGAATTGCATCTTCCCATCACTTCAAAACTAGAAAAGTTTTGGGATTTTTTTTTTTTTTTTTGACAGAAAGATATTTTTCTTTAATTACCAAATTCTTCAATGCTGGAGAGAGTCCCACAAAACTTCATGTCATACAGCACTCAGAGCTGAGTGTTTTTCAAACCCTGCATTTGTTTCCCCTCAGTTGTTAAGAGCTCTTCTGCCTCATCTTTCTGGTATCCCCCAGGACACAGAGGATATTGATGGGACCAGCTGAGGAATCAGCCAGTGAAGATAACTGATGGAAAATTGAATTATGAGAGCATTTTGCCTCCTCTCTCTGTTTCAAACCAGCCTTGTCTGACACATGCTGGTGGACAGGGCTGGCACTGAAGCAAACCTGTGACTACACAACCCTCCCACCCCTCTCATAGTCACAAATGGCCCCTGTGTTATGCGTTGACACGTCCTGATCAATGTTCCTCAGCCTCATCTAAATCTCTTGCAGTGAACTGAGAGCAGAATTTTACACTTGATGTGCTCAGGTTTGCTGCCAGGTCCCTCCTACTTAGACTTGCACACAGATTTAGCCTTCTTCCTCAGAGTCAACCTAACACACAACAAAACCAAGGCAATATTCCAAGCCTGGCTCCTCTTCACTCCCTCTTGCAATTCCCATCCCAAAGCCTTTTCCCAAGGTGTTGGTGAAGCCCCACTGAGCCATTTAGGGCTGGTTTATGCCCTGGGGACTGCAGGCAATCCCTGAACAGGACACAGCTCCAGGGCAGGACTCCCCTTTGAACCCTGACAGCAAAATACTAAACCTGTCCCCACAGACGCAAACCTCCCCAAAAACAGCTGCCTTTTCACCCCCAAGAGTCAATAAGGTTGGTAAACACCTCCAGGGTCACCCAGTGCAACCTTTGAGCCAGGGGCTGATGCTCTGGGTTGGGCAGAGATGGTGCTCAGGGCTTAGAAAAACTGTACTTCATACACTCAGTAAGAACAAGCAAAGCCCAATTCCAGCCTTAAATCCCATTTTCATTCCTGTGCCTGCTGAACAGAATCAGGATGAATGTAGCCACGTGTGCAGAATTTAATGGTGAGGTGTTCTGGTGTGCAGAAAGACTAAGAGAGAGTGAGTAAAAACCACTTTCCTGTGCTCTGCAGGGAAGAGAGGCCCCTTTTGGACTGTGGAGTGCAACATCCACCTCCAGCAGCCAGGATTAAGGAGCACCACATTTCTCAAGGAGTAGATAAAATTTTGTATATATGAACTCAATACCTAAAAAATGACAGCACTTTTGGAGCGATACCCATTTCTTTGTTGTTAAATGGCTTTCCAATACAACCTGCACCTGCATTAACTGATATGGGAATAAAAGCCTTAAAATCCCATTGACTTTCCAATCATTGAACAAAGCCCCCCAAACAACCCAGGAAGATGTACATGATTTTTAATTATCTAATACATGTATATATCCTAAATATAGACAGATAATCCATTTTTATGCCTCATCCTAAACCTCCTGTAATAACTGCACTCCAGCTCAGGTAATTTAATTTCATATTCTTTCAAGAACATGCTACTGCAGTCCTATTTAAAAGATAATAATTCTTTTGAAGAACTAGTTAAGAGAGGCTGATGGAGTTCAGAGGAATTCTTTGCCCAGGTGGGATTTCTTAGGAAGTTTTTGGAAAGCAAATCAATAAGTGTTTACAGATTGCAAATCTGATCACACTCCTGGCTGTTCCCAGAGGAAGCTGTGGAATTGTCATTGCAATGAGGAGATCTCAGCAGAATTAGTTCTCTGTCCTGAAAAATTGCTAAAGGACAGGGGACAGCAGGCTGGAGCAAAAGCACTCCCAATCAATAGAACAATACTTGTGGTATTTATCCTGGCAGGTTTTTACCTTGGCTCTGATCTCTGTCATAAAAAAAGGTAAAACTTCCTTTATGCTTCAGTATTTCATAGGATCATCTGAACAAGGTGGGGTGTGGGGAGGGTCTGAGGAGGGGATGTTAGTACACAGGATATGATCGGAATAGCTTTGCTTGCAGTTCATAAAATCCAGTCTCACTTTAGAGATGCAATATTCTCTGAAACAGCTTGGATTTACTTTTTCTCCCCCTCCCCACACTCTCCCCACCCCCCACCTTACTTCTACTGGAACACTGGTTCAAGAAGTCCGAGCTTATTAGGAATCATAGAATTCCAGAGTGGTTTGGGTGGGAAGGGATTAAAATTCATTTAGTTCCATGGGCAGGGACACCTCCCACTGTCCCAGGCTGCTCCCAGCCCCAATGTCCAGCCTGGCCTTGGCCACTGCCAGGGATCCAGGGGCAGCCACAGCTGCTCTGGGCACCCTGTGCTGGTGCTCGGTGATACTGAAAGCACTTCTTGATAGTTCTATGTGTAAATGATGTGGGAAAGTAAAGGGACTTCACAGAGAAACAAACCTCAAGGTCACTACCATGAGAGTCCTCTTCTGGAATGTTTTAGGGAACATAATCAAGGAATTAATTATTATCCTCTGTCTTCACCATGGGCACAGGAATGTCTGAGAGATGTCACCTGTGGCACCGTGCTCGGCTGGCTGAGGACTCTGACCCCATTTGGCAGTACAGCAGTGTCAGAGAGCAGCTCCAGCAGCTTCACCTTGGAATGCCAGCAGGCAGGAACAGCCATGAGTGGAGAAATCCAGAATTACCCCTGGCACTGGCCAGAGGATTGACACCCGTGGCTGTCTACAGCTGATGCCTTCGGTTTGAACTTTTCTATTTTCCAAGCCCTGCAGTGCCCAGTGTGTAACTCTGGAGTTTCCTGTTCCTTGTTCAGTGCTGCTCTCTGTGCTGGGCACACACAACAAAGCCTCTCCGGGGCTGCTCTCCAAGGACACCCAGCCCAAACTGGGCCCAAAAAGTATCAACCAAAAGCCTCTGAGAGGGGGGCAAGCTGAGGGCAATTCCATCATTAACTGCAGCTTTAATTGGAGAATGAACCCTGAGATGCAAATGAACCAAAGCCAGAAAAGTGGGAAGAACTCGTGGCCTCTCAGGGTCCATCTCGGGGCCCATCTGGGCAGCACCTCTGGCTCCCCAGGGGTACCTTTGGAGGCCTTTCCAATAAATCCCCACCTTTATTCCCTTTACTCCTGGCTGGGCTCTGGTTCTAGGAGGCCTCTTAAGGCATCACAACTGTCTCCAAGTCATTCTTCCAAACCATATTTCTGGTAATATCAAGCCTGCCAACATCTTACAAGTGATGTTTTTATCCAAAGAAATGATGGTACCTGAGAACACGCTGCACCAGGCATGCAAGCAAATCAGAAGTATAGAAAAAAGAGCTGTGGTTATGCTGAATTCACTGAAGTAAATGCACATCTCTGCGTGCCTTCCTCGCCTCAGTGGAGGAAACAGGAGCTGGGACTGACTTCCTCCAGTCCCATGTCTGTAGGACTGCATGGAATGTTACGGAGTTGTGCCTTTCAATGACCCCTGGAGGAGCTGACAGACATCTCTACTTTACACCAACCTATTACTGAATCAGAACAGAAGAAATTAAAAAAACCAAACCACTACAGCTTCCATATCTGACTTCAGTAGGTGGGACTACTCTCAATGAAGGTGTGAGAACCCTTTAAAAATATTTTTTTCCCCTGTTTTTCTTTCCTTTGCCTTGAACCCCTCCCAGTGTCTCTTTTTACTCCTAATATGTGAGCATGTTTCATGTAGAGGATGGAGAAACTCTTTTCTAGAACTCAGCACACAGTTCCAGGGCTGACTTGCTTTAAGCCAGGCCTCTCCTGTGGATCCAGAGGACATTCAGGAATGCCTGAAGGATTCCTGAAGAGCAATGCAGCCTCCTACTTCCTTCAGGTACAAAACTCCCTTCCACAGAGAAATCTGTGCCATCAAAAATCCCTCCCAGGAATGTCCTCTAGGACTGAAACCTTGCCCACACTGACAGGAAAAGCCCTAAGGAGAACAGCTACTACTCACTAACAACTTCATTGTGACAGAAATGAGCCACTCCATGACAATGGGAATGACACAATGCCGCTGAAAATAAACATGAGGATATTTTCTCTTCAATCCAGTCTTGTACTGAGAGTAATGAGAAATACTTTTTGGGCTCTCAGGTCAGCATTTTGTTTCATGCAGTTTGTTCCAAACAATTTCTATGCTTAACGGCACCTCAGGAATTAGGGTGCCTGACCTGAGAAAGACAAATTCTGAGGTAAAAGCACATTTAGAGCTCTGTTTCCTCAGCATTTCCTTCACAGGACTTTATATCTCACCACAGAAAAGAACAACAGAAATAAAATCATTATATATTAGCAACTGCTTGACCAAACTACAGCAAGAACCCCAGTCAAGCTCTAATCAAATTAACAGGAGGCAGAGTGACTGGAAGAACACTGGGAATGAGGAGAAGTAAGTGAACTCTGGCTTATTCTTGTGGAGATCAATGAGCCAATGCGACTGCAGACAGATGCATGCTACCTCATGTGGAATAAATTCAGTTTATCATCACATACATGTTTTATTTTTTCCCAGATAGACTCCCTGAGACAGCTTTGCTCTGGTGAGTGAAGGGCTCAGTTCTCAGACAGAGTTCCACCAGCATGGAGCCACAATTCCTGACAAAGGGCCAGTCCAGAAATACTTTCTGAGCTCCTCCCAAATTCACTCTCAGAACTCAGGTGAGTTAGGCAGCAATTGCCCAAGGTACTGGCAGACTGCAGTGTTCTCTGGGAAGATCAGCCCTACAAATCCAGCTGTTCAGGTGGCACAAAACTTGGCTTATCCCAGCTCAGATGCTTATTTAGTGACAGAGAACTCACCTGGGCTCTCCCAAGGGCAGCCCCTGCAGACACACCCCTGGAGAAACTGGAGTCACTGAATATCATCCTTCCTCTGGGGAACTATTTGCTGGTGGCCATAGGAGGGGAAAAGGGAGTGCTGGTCCCTGGGAGAGTTGCTTACCAAAAGCTGAATTGGAGAAATATTGTGAAAATATGACCACTGTGGAATTCAGTTCCCTCTGTGCAATGTCCGTCAGGGAAACAGCCACTCTCCATATCCCAGAAAGGTTTCCTCTCTTCTCACTCAATTACCATAAAAATTCTACCACAAGACTGAGGCACAGGTTGTTTTTTTTTCCCCTCTAGACCTTAAGAAAACTTGTCATATGCTCATAATACGCTAACTGCTAGAAAACATCTGTTAGGTTAAGAGGTAAAAGAGTGATAAAAAAGCCCTAAGGATGACTTTGAAAGATATTTTCCTGAAGAAATTATGAAAATCCTTCTGATCTAAGGAGAAATGGAAATTAGCAAAACTCCATATTTCTGACAGCCCCACAATCTCCAGTTGCTTTTTAAAATCCACTCCAAACCCAAGGCAGTCCTGGTCCGTGCTGCCCTTCATTTTATCTCTCAGCCCACCTTCACAATCGCCCTTCAGCTTTGGCTCTGAGAGCCCAGTTTTGAGCCACGCTGAGATTTGCAGGAGTTGAACAGAAGGCACCAACCTGGAGCTCTACGTCCCCACGTTCAGCACAAATCCCTCTGAAGCCTCAGAGCCAATAAAAATGGAGTTAATTATAGCAGTTTTACCATGAATATGTAGGTTATGCAGCTCAGAAGAACTCAATAGCCATTTTAATGGGGGTCAGCACTATCCAGAGAGGCACTGGAGAGGATGCTCTATGGGGCTTGATTGTTTAAATGAAAAGGTTTCAGCAATTTGCAAAGCTGATTTTTATGTTTGCTACAGAACAATGTGTCTTTGCTACTGTGAAACAGAGGGGACAACAGAAAACCACAGGCAGGGAGAGGAAAGCTCTGGCCATCACCTCCAAGCTCCTGCTGTGCACTGGGCATTTAGGCTGAAAAGGCCTCTTTTCCCAAAGAGAATTTATTAGAATTAATCAATAGGCAGCTGGGGATCAAATCTTCAAAACCAGGGAGCACCCAGCAGCTCTCACCACGACCTGAACATCCACTTCAGCAGATGTTCAGGCAACTGGAGCAATTTTGGGAATGGAGATTGACCCCTTTCACAGACAAAAGACAAAAAGTTTTGTATGAGTGTAATTTTTGTTCTCCCCCTCCCATTATACTCTGGAGAAAGAGCACTCATGGTTCCTGGGCACTAAAAATAGATTAATAAAACTTCAAACCGATCAAATTCCTCGCCTGGTGTTGTTTCAAATCCCCAGTGATGGTGAGGGCCCATATTTAACATTCAGCATTTCAAGAGACATTGTTTCATTGAGGGGTTCTTCTATTCCCTCTCTCAAAGCACAGACTCTGAAGAAAAACAGAAACTTAGATTAAGTTTTCCAACCTCATCAAAACTTGATGGTGAAAAATCAAAAAGATTCCCAAACCCAAAGCACCAACCCAGCACCCCAGAAGTGCAGAGGTGCTCAGGAAAAGCCATCACAAAGCTCAGCTAAAACCTCCAAATATCAGGACCATTCTGGAATGCTGATGCATGTGGCAGTAGAGGAGCAGGGTGACAGAAGAGGGGACAAAAGGCAGAAAGGGCCCCAGAAGGGAGATGGCACAGATTGCTCACAAGAACCAAAGCTTAAGAGGCTCAGATTGGGCTCAGATAAATCGAGGACATGTATTTCTAAAGAGATTAACAAAAAACAAACCCCCAAATCTGTCAGTCTCCCAGAAACATAAACTAACACAGAGATAGATAATCAATGAGGGCAAGTCTGTAAGGAATGAATTTAACCCACAGGTGGTCTTTGAGCAGCACCCAGGAAATGAAACGAGATCCACAACCTGAGCAAAATGGGCCAGGAGATGGTGAGAGGAAATCCTCTGGAGCCAGGCTGGGAGAGCTGGGGCTGCTCAGCCTGGAGAGGAGAAGGTTGTGTGGAGAGCTCCCAGCTCCTTCCAGGGTCTGAAGGGACACAGGGAAGCTGCAGAGGGACCCTGCAGCAGGAACTGGAGGGACAGGACACAGGGAATGGCTTCCCAGTGCCAGAGGGCAGGACTGGATGGGATCTTGGGCAGGAATTGTTCCCTGGCAGGGTGGGCAGGCCCTGGCATAGGGTGCCCAGAGCAGCTGGGGCTGCCCCTGGATCCCTGGCAGTGCCCAAGACCAGGCTGGACATTGGGGCTGGGAGCAGCCTGGGACAGTGGGAGGTGTCCCTGCCCGTGGCAGGGGGTAGGATGAAATGAGCTTTAAGGTCCTTCCAAGTCAAACCATCTTGGGATTCTGGGATCCTTTTAAAACCTCTCACATATTCAGGAAAAAAAACCCTAAATTAAATGATTTACCATACAAAATTAAAAATTCTGTAGAAATTTTTTCGTGCTACAGGAAACAAATGAATTCTTTTCTCTGTATATTTGGCACAAAGACCTTTGGGAAAGCTGGAAAAAACCCTTGTTCCCAAGTCTGAGGTTTAAGTCTCTAAAATGTATCTGCTTCCAACAGTAGATTATGTCCAATTTGCTTTCTATATTCCACTTATTTATTTAAAGCTTACCCATAAAAAATGGCACTGGGGAGGCTCAAATTTGCAGTGTTCAGCAGCTACCTGGTCCAAAGTGCTCAGTCTGAATGTTAAATTAGAACCACCAATTAATATTAATTAAAACAATCCCCAAGGTGTAAAACCTGCTCTATTTAGGGGAAAGGCAGCAAAGCCCTACTGGATTTTTAATCATCACACATTGCTGTAATTGGTTCACCCAACCTGATTATGGCATGGGGACACACACTGGCAGCCCCAGGGTCACTGCTGGTATTCAGGAAGCAATTCCTTAACGTGGGAAGGAAGGAGGTTGATCAGCAGGTTACAGAATAGGGGACCAGGATTGGGGTTTTGAGAGGAAAAATTATCCTGGTTTCTTCCCAGACTCACCTCCACATCCAGCCCTGCTGGCTGACACTTCCTCAGTGCTTCACAAAGGATTCGTGCTTGGAAAGGAAAGAAAATGCAGCAATTCTGAGTCCTCTGGAAGGTTCTCAGCTCCACTTGTTCCAAAGAAATTTGTGGTGCTTATGCTCCATTGACTACCAAGAATCCTGCCCCTGACACATTACTCCACTAATATTTCATGGCTATTTTGATTCAAATGCTAAAAACTCCGTGAAGCTGGGAAAAAAAAAAAAAAACCCAAATCAAAATTTCAATCCTGTGAAAAGAATTTGGCAGCTCAGTTCTGGAGGGAAGGACAGGAACTTGGGGCATTCAGTAATTGAAGCTCCATAAGCAACAGCAACTCACAGGGTTACAGATCAGAGCTTCTGACAGGCATTTCATGGAATTGCAGGTGCTTTGCCAGGCACAAGGAGCACTGGTTAAGTTCCCACTGCATTTTTAAAAGAGGGAATTAGAGCTATCCATTCCAGGTCATTAGTCATGGAACACGAGGAGACTTCCAGCTTCTCCAGTAAGTGGTTACTAAAGAACTCTTGCTTCCTCCTGGTGATGCCATGATGATATTTGCCTTTTCTTTTATGTCCCTGTTATACATTTTTACAATTTCTGTATTTTTGGTGCTTTTTGCTGACATTCTTGGACTTGTTTGCCAGGCTGGGACACTGAACATTTCAGAAGCTTTGCAGTGAGGGATCAGTGTGCCCAGAGCCCAAGGGCCTCTCCAGAACACATTTTGTAACCTGAGATAGACCCATCCAGGGGAAGGTTCCTTGGGGAGAGGGGCTCACTGGAGCCTCTCATTGGGGAATCTTTGATAGATGTGCCAATTAGTGACACCTACAATGTTAGACCAGAGCTTTGATGAGGGGATCGTGGGGTGCATGGAAGTGCTTTCGACCTGGACGTGGTGCCCCCAAGGATCCTTAAAAGAAATCCCAAGGTAAAATCCCTTTTTCCCTTCTAACCATGTTGGACTCTTGATTTTAAGACAAGGAAAAGGCATCACTGGGAATATGCTCCTTCTATTACCCTCCCCCCCCCC
>VXAC01008199.1:239662-274525 GCA_013399225.1 Rhipidura dahli | reverse complement strand
CCCCCCCCCCCCCCCTCAAATCTAATTCTTCATAACTGAAAAATAGACCTGATTATCATCATATATTTCTGGCCTGCCCAGTGCATCTTTGCAATATTATTTTATCTCATTTGAACGATCAGGAAATCCAGTTTCCATGGGCTTCAAATCTGTTCCCTTCTCCTTCTGCCCAAGAGAATCCCAGAACCATTTGTTCATTGGGGTGTCAGTTATTAGAATTTCTCACGCAGAAAGGGAAGAAACATCCAAAAAAGCTTCCAGCTACAGCTTTGCTCTGAAGTCACCCTGGCAGCAGGCAGCATTTAACACATCTGAGTGTCATCATGCTGCTTTGCTGTGGAATGTGGAATAGGGATGAGCAGGATTCTGAGGTGTGGATCACCAGCTTTCACCCCTGCCCGAAGGACAACTTGGTAATGGCAACGTGAATCCTACACTGCACCCCAAAATATATTAATCTGCATTGCAGGGTCACTGAAGGACCACATGGAAGAGAAGGCTTCTCCCACTCTGTTGTGCTGAGGCAAAGCTCAGTAATCTTCAACTCAGCAGCTCCCTTCCCTTCCGGGGAAGATTGAGGCTGGATTTTAGGGAAAGGCTCTTCCCCCATGGGTGGTTGGGCACTGCCCAGGCTCCCCAGGGAATGGGCACAGCCCCAAGGCTGCCAGAGCCCCAGGATGGCACTCTCAGACATGGCACTGAGTTTTAGGTCATCCTGAGAGGAGCAGGGAGCTGCACTCAATGTTCCCCATGTGCCCCTTTCGGCTTGGGATATTCTGATTCCAAGAATCTCAGCAGGAAAATAGTGGGGGTGACTCACAGCAGGGTCACCAGGACAGTTCAGGTACAAAGGTCCATCTGTTGTAGGAGAAGTCAAAGTTTGGAGACAACAAAAACCCAGCATGACACAGCTATTACAGAGCTGCTCAATTAACGCCTTGTCACTAAAATAATAACCATGTCACAGGAGAGAAGCTGCTGGGAATAAACAATAACAGGCATTTCCCTTGAAAAACGGCCTGTCAAGAAATGGGCTGAATGTTTTGAAGAGTTATTCAGGAAAAAACCCACCTGTGTGGTGTTAACCCTGCACGTTACAATGTCATAGAGCCCTCAAATACCACAACCCTGCAGATTTCCAGTACCGTGTGTCCTGCCAGGCTGTTGCAATGCCTTACATCTGCTTCTTAAAGAATCCATGGCTTCCTGCCCCCCTTGGAAATCCCAGTCTGCTCCTTATTTTTCCTTAGTCACGCCAGTTTACTCCACAGAACAACACCCCCAACTCAAAAATCTCAAATGCATCCATACAAAACACTTTCCTTTTTTTTTTTTTTTCATGTTTACAAAAAGTGATGTTCTTGCTGGACTGTGTGTCTTTGTTCATATTAATTATAATTCAGGTCAAGCGCAACTAATTATCTAAGCACATCTATCCAGGCATCCATCCTCCAAAATGCTTGGATATAAATTTCAAAATGGAAAACTTAGGCTATCCCAGAGCACTGCAACCTTGCTCAAGCAGGTCACATTGATTAAATGGAGAGAAAAAATTGCCTTGTTCGCTTTTGCATTGAAACTTTCTAAAGAAACCAATCAGGCAAATAATAATAATTTAATTAATAGAGCAAACAAAAATCTCTCCTACATCTAAAGGCAAGACATGAAAACAGCCAAGGATTTGAAGGCTACAGACGCAGCATTCCCTAGAAAAGCTGGATTTTGGCAGGAAAATCCAATCTCTTGGGAGAAAAGGGCAGAGCCAATTCTTGATTCAACACAATGATTTTCATTATATATTAGAGAACATATGGGGATGTTTGGGAATGCCACCTATGCCAAAGCTGGATTGTGAATACCATTCCAAACACTCGGATACCCGGAGAAATCTGGCACAGTTGCAGGATGTCATTTCATCTGCACTGCCTGCACACTGAAAAATTTATGTGCCCATTACTTCCTTTGATGATTATAACGATGTCATTTACTTGGTCTGAAGTGGATGTCAGAATATACCTTGTCTTGATGACAGCAATAAAGAAATCAAAGAAAAAAAACCCACTCCATGGCAAAAAAATGGGTGATTAAAATTGCTATGAAATTCCCATTACTGCTGGACTTCTGATAAAAATCATGACCTTGGCAATCAGCACATGGAGTGAAGTATTAACAGGGCCACTGGTAAAAGGAAATCAACTCTAAAGTCAACAAGAAATCATCAAGAACTGGAGACTGGATTACACTCCCAGATTAACCCCATGGCACGACTTGGCCTGGACTTGCTTAGAACCAGGCTTTAAATGAGTTTGTCAGGGCCTGTCTCACATTTCGGATTCTGCTGGTGGCACATTTGCTTTTGGAAGTCGTTCAGGTCATTCCAGGGCTGCTGCAAAGCCTCAGTGCTGCAGGGCATGGCCTGGACACACCTTTTCCTCCTCTCTGACCTCAGCTGTTGCTCTTTTACACAGAAAATAATCTTAGTTTGGTTCTTGTCCCAATGTAAAAATGAAAATTCAACGTTTCTGAAGCTGCCTCTGAAGACACAAAGCACATTAAATACATGCAGATTCCACAGCAGTGACTGACCGGTGTCCACAACAAAAATAAGTAGCATTTTTTACAGGTTTTGTTTTCCCACCTCTGTTTTCCTTATTCCTACCAAAATGCCTTCCTCTAAAAATCAATGTAATCCTTCAAGTTCGTGGTTTTAAGATAAACTGATTGTACACAGAAAAGGTCACTTATTTCACTAAAATGCAAACTCTGGGCCTGGTTCCTCACGGAGCAGAGCCTGGGAGAGCAAAGTACTGAAGATTCCCATGGCAGGAACTGTCTCCCCAAAGCTTTGGGTATTTGGGCCATGGGTTCTAGACAGAAGGAAAAACAGGGAAGGAGACACAGTAAATTACTGCAAAACCTCTTTGAGCTCTGAGCTGCATCAGACAGTGCCCTCTTTGCCTGAATCTTTCTGCCTTTACAATTTAATGCCCAAAACAACTAAACAGATACCAGAACAAAGCAACAATTCCTGTGTGAAAACAAATTCCAGTGTAATCCCCAAAACAGTTCTGAGAAGCTGTTTTACCTGTTCCTGTAAACTCATTATCTAAGCACATATATACCCAGGCATCCACCCTCAAAAATGGGTGGATATAAGTTTTGAATTTGAAAACTTAGGCTATCCCAGCCAGGAGAGCACTGCGACCTTGCTCGTGCAGGTAACATTTGCTAAAAGGAAAGAAAAAAAGTGCCTTGTTTGCTTTTCTATTTAAACTTTCTGAAGACATTGATTAAGTTAACAATAATAATAATAAAGCAAGCAAACAAAACCCACCCAAAAACTAAAGGCAACACATGAAAACAGCCAAGGATTTGAAGGCTATAAATACAGTATTCCCCAGAAAAATCCAACTTTGGCAGTTAAGTTTGTGGTTGAGCTGGGGACCAAGCTTGTTCAAGCACATGCTAAGGTTAGGAAACATGGGCTGAGAAGCAGCAACATCAACACTGCAGCTCTGATCATCTCCACGTGGATAATTTAAGAATATTTCATGTCCATCTGCTGAGAAGTTGGGTTGGTAACTTGGTCTCACTTGTCAGACTTCCCCACCTGGAAGGTGGGAGCACTTCCACCCAGACACGTGGCTGGAGTGAACAAATGAAGGCAAATTCCACATCGGTCAAACCTCTTCTCATGAACTGCAGCCAATCAGGCAGAAATAATAATCTGAAATCTTCAGCAACAGAGCTCAGTGCTCAGGTTACCTCGTCCCATTTAAGCTTGCACTCCCACAGAGGAATTGCAGGGGCTTGCCCATCCCAAATGTGCTCTCATTTCTGACAAGAACCTGCTAAAAACAATAAAAATGCGTTTGCTGCTGAGATGGGGAACAGGCATTAGGGGGTTTTGGGCCCACTCCTGTTCACACAGATCCCATAGCAGCACTCAGCACAGTGCCAGGAGTTAGAAAGGCCACCCCAGAGCAGGCTGGAGGGCTCATGGAATATCCTGAACTGGAAGGGACCCACAGGGATCATCCAGTGCAGCTCCTGTTCCTGCCCAGACCCCCCAACACCCCCACCCTGGGCATCCCTGGCAGCGCTGCCCAAACGCTCCTGGAGCTCTGGCAGCCTCGGGGCCGTGCCCATTCCCTGGGGGAAGAGCCTGGGCAGTGCCAGCCCCCTCTGGAGAAGAACCTTTCCCTGCTCTGCAGCCTGAGCCTGCCCTGGCCCAGCTCCAGCCACTCCCTGGGGGCTGTCCCTGTCCCAGGGAGCAGAGATGGGAGCTGCCCCTCAGGAGGAGCTTCAGAACATGATCAGCTCTGCCCTGAGGCTCCTCTGCTCCAGCTGAACAAGCAAAGCGACCTCAGCCCTCCCAGAACCAGGCAGGCCAGTCCTTCACCTCCAACCATGTCAAAAGCACAGGCCAAGGCAGAGGAACACGGAAAGAAAAACCCCACACATCCTTGAACCTTTCTCCCTGTCCATCATTTCCAGACCAGGTGTTCATCAAGCCATGTTCACTTCAGGCACTCAGTAACTTGCAGTGGGTTTCTCCTCTAAAACCACATCTGCTCTTCCCTTTAGCATGTGTGAACTTCCAACATCCCCTGGAATTGTCCCAGTGGGGTGAAAACTCCCCTCTCCTGTTCACATTAAGCCCTGGCTCCTGCAGGCTTCAGCTGAGGTCTTTAAAGCAGCAGTGAACAACTGATTCCTCTTTACTCTCCACACAGCACATTTTTAATGCATTGGTTAATCTTGACTGGACATTTTCATGGAACCACCAACTGCAAGTTCAAACTCCTGCTCCCAAATGGCAACAACCAGATCAGAGATGGAGTTAAAATTATTTCTCTCTTGTGTATCTTTTGCCAAGTACACCAAATTTCACTCAGCATTTTAACAGCAGTCCCGCTCACAGGGTCCTCTGCAGATCTTCCTTGTCAGCTCTTGCCTTCAGAATCCCCAAAGCACCTTACTGCCATCACTAAATATCTTCACGTGGCCACAGGAAGCCTGTTTTCCAGGATATACTGAACAGCAGAGATCCTGATGTGCTGAGCTCTAGTGATGAGCTCCTACCCTCTGATGTCTCAGGTTTGAACTTTTCTATTTTCCAAGCCCTGCAGTGCCCAGTGTGTAACTCTGGAGTTGCCTGCTCCCTGTTCAGTGCTGCTCTCTGTGCTGGGCACACACAACAAAGCCTCTCCGGGGCTGCTCTCCAAGGACACCCAGCCCAAACTGGGCCCAAAAAGTATCAACCAAAAGCCTCTGAGAGAGGGGCAAGCTGAGGGCAATTCCATCATTAACTGCAGCTTTAATTGGAGAATGAACCCTGAGATGCAAATGAACCAAAGCTAGAAAAGTGGGAAGAACTCGTGGCCTCTCAGGGTCCATCTCAGGGCCCATCTGGGCAGCAGCCTCTGGCTCCCCAGGGGTACCTTTGGAGGCCTTTCCAATAAATCCCCACCTTTATTCCCTTTACTCCTGGCTGCGCTCTGGTTCTAGGAAGCCTCTTAAGGCATCACCTCATGAGGACTGATCCCAGGATTTTAACCTCCATTTTCTACTTTAGAATCCATTATTTGTCCATGAATGGAGTTCTTTGCTAAAGTTGCCACTGACTTCTTTTAAAACACACTGGTGAGGAGCTGAGGCCAAAACCTCTTGAATCCTCCTCCAAAATCCCCATCCGTTGTCTGCTGCCCAAAAAGCCACTTTAACCAAGAGGATTCACCCCAAGGCAGTGGATTGATGGGTACAGACACACCAGAGATGTCTCTGGGAGAGCTGGGCAGGCTGCTCCACTGTGCTCTGCAAAACGAGTGCCCTCGAGTCTGACCGTCTCCCAGGGTGAGGCTTTTGTACAAAAATCCTCCTTTTAACTTCTGTCAGAGGTGGTTGTTGTTTTCTCAAGAAGTTTGCCTGTGGATGCCACAGAATCTTTTGATTACATCAGAGAGACTCCACATCCAGCTGGAAGCTGACAGGTCCAGAATCCCAGAAACACAGAACTGACACTGCACAGGCAAAGGGAAGGTTGGTGCTGAGGGATTGCTTTTTGGAAAAATTATTTATTAACAGTGAACACCAACAGAGTGAATTAGAAAAAAATGCCATGAAAGACAACCTATAGCCTTTCAAGGTCTATAAGGCACCTAAAAGAAACTTTGTCTCTAAGGTGGTTTGGGCAGCTTCAGGGTGACTTGTACATGGTCATAAGGTACACACATCCAGTTTACATTTTTCTGGCAAAATACCCAAATAAATCAAAGGCCATCAGGTTTCCCTCTCCTTATCGTTCAAATAAATCACAAGCATCAGGATTGTTTTACTAAGTCATTAATAAACATGTTAAAATTATTATAAATTGTATTAATTTTGTTATATGTTGTCTTTCTGATGACAGCACACCACAATAGCTTTTATGTTCTGCATAATGAACACTGTCACTCAAAGGAAATTTCTTCATGCAAGCCAGTCACAAAGCGTACCAAAGCCTTCAGGGAATACACAGCCAGTATCTTTCCAGAATAAATATTTTTGTGCTTAAATATTACTATTCTTATGTTAAAAAAAAAAAAATAGTTAAACCTTCCTTTCTAAAGCAAGAATATTACTGCAAGGCAACAGCAACAATTGCTCTTGACAGTTTAGATATCGTACAGGAGACTGTGAGACTTCCAGAGCTACTGGCCTCTAATCACTCTTGGTACAGTCTGGCATGTGAAATCCACTATTTAAACAGCACAGCTGCTTAAATAAAAGCAGGATTTTGAACATTCCCTCCTCCTGCTGCTGATTATTTCACGTATGCAGAGGCACACGTTTTCAAACCAGTTCATTCACACGTGGATTTGTTCAGCTCAGGAAGACTTCGTGTCCTGAACAACCTGAGAACCACCTGGGGACTTGAACTAAACAGGGAAGGACTGAGTTACTGTGATCAACTGTTATCCAGTCTATGATCAAAACCTGATCATTCCAGTCTGGATAACAATTGATCATTTTCAGCTGTCTCAAAGAGAAAACAATCCTGCAAGTGTCTGAGGGATGAAATCCCTCCCAGGTTTTGTAACACCACTTTATCTGGTTATACCTGGCTTGTTCTGTGTGACACAGCAGCTTTCCTAAAGGGGAGGTTAAACCAGATTATTCTGCCTGGCCTTGGATGAGGTCCAAGGAGGGCCAGGACACAGGGAATGGCTTCCCAGTGCCAGAGGGCAGGGCTGGATGGGATCTTGGGCAGGAATTGTTCCCTGGCAGGGTGGGCAGGCCCTGGCACAGGGTGCCCAGAGCAGCTGGGGCTGCCCCTGGATCCCTGGCAGTGGCCAAGGCCAGGCTGGACATTGGGGCTTGGAGCAGCCTGGGACAGTGGGAGGTGTCCCTGCCCATGGCAGGAATGAGATGTCCTTCAAGGCCCCTTCCAATCCATTCCATGGTTCTGTGAAAAGTGACAAAACAACATATTCCCATGTGCTGCAGAGTGTTCGCTGAATGTTCTCTTTCTAAATGAAGCCCACAAGATGTGATTCACATGTGCCAGCATTTGCTGTTCCCCTGACTTTGGGCAGCACTGAGCATCTGCTCCCTGCCCACCCCTTTCCTTTTCTGAACCACGTTTTTATTACATTCTTGTATTGTCCAAGACAGCCATAGCTGGAGTTCACTAAATAAATTTGCTTCAGAAATTTATACAGGGTTTGAAAGTTTAATGCAACTGCCAAAAGATTTTGGAGCACGGGGAGAATTAATCTTACTGCTCATTACATTTATTGATTCCAATCAAGCTTCCAGACACCAGCATAGGTGCCACTGCTAAGAAATAAAAAGTTTCCAGGAAATGTCTACTCAAATCCAAAGTGACTGCCAGCTTTGGGGAAGGGAAAGGAGCTAAGGAAGAGGTGAGTAATCTACATGCCAGTAAATAAGAGATCAGCCACCACCTGAGGAGCTTTCTCCAACTCTGCTTCGATAACCAGCTCAAGATGAGACTCCATCCCTCAAGCCTGAAAAAGGGCCAATGTCCATAACAGGGTTTTCTCTTTCAACACTCTGTGAATTCAATTAGGGATGAAAAGCAAAAAGGCACTTCCACACACAAAGGCTGGGGTTTTTTTTCTTTCCTTTTTTAATAAGAAGCTGAATCAAGTTGAAGGTAGAAGCTGAGCAGCCATGAGATCATTCTACACTAAATAAATAGAAAGAATATCTTTGCTGCTACGTGTGCCCTCAAGAGCAAGTGGAGGCTTTTCTTTTGAGGATGGAAGAAAACAGTGACTGTGAGTTTTGGAAATCATTTACCACATTTGCTTGAGTAAACCCAAGAGAAAAAGAGCATTTGTGAAAGGATGAAAAATAATGACACGAGTTTTTTGTTCCCTACAGCTCCTACTCCAACCCTATGCTGGGACTGGAGTGCAAAGCACAGCTAGTGCTGATGGAACACCACAATCCAGCCAGCATTTGAAAAAGTTTGGTTGAGCACAGCATGAGAAAACCATTTTATTTACATGACTGGAAACTGATTTTAACATAATTGTTTTTCACCTATTTTTCATGTGTGTGTGGTATAAATTATATAAGGCTATGCTGGAAAACACTTGGGAAAAGAATTATTCCAAGAGTTTGCTGCAACTCTGAGTTTCTGAAGTGTAATTTTTACTTGTAGTGGTTGCAATAAACAAGAGCAGTACTGACAACAGGCCCATGTAAAAGATCTTTCTGGATCACCAGTGAAGTAACAATTTCTTGAATTACTTGGATGGCTTATATTATAAGAGAATAAATATTTTAAAACTTTTCCTGTTTCTGAGCATTTTGCTTTCAATTTAAGAGAACAACACCTGCAATTCTAAATAGAAAAATGCCAATAACTTGTCAGAATTCCTTGATGTTTGCCAACACAACCTGGATGTAGTTTAATCCTAGTTAGGCCTGACAAAATTAAGTTAAATGTAAACTATAAACAGTGATTAGCCTGTTCAGTTTGAATTTTCTATTTTTCTGTGTCATCATTTGACTTTGTAAATGAGGGTGACTTTGTGCCATGCTTTTAAACAGCAACATAAAAAGTAGCCTAAAACTTCCAGTCTAGGTTAATTGCAAACCTGTTATCTTCACAAAAACAAAGGAATTTATTGCCTAGATAACACCTAACCTAGCACAGGAACCTGTCAGGCAGCAGGACCAACCTGAGGAATTTTATATGCAAGTCTTTGTTAGCTGATGATGCTGGGAAGGTTTTGCTGCTCCACTCCTGCTACAAACGAGAGTTCAATCCTGACACATTGTATCAGGATTGAATCATTGTATCATTGATACAATTGATTGTATTGATTGTATCATTGTATCCTGACACTACCCCTTGTCACTGAAAGCACAGGTACAACCCTAAAAACCTCACAGCAATTTCATTCCCTATTAACTCAACCTCACCTGGCCCCTGGGACCCACCTTGGCAGAGGGAATATCAGCTAGGAGAGAATGTGTTAAAAGATAAACATATAATATCAAAAAACAACCAACTAACCAAACAAAGAAACCCCTCCCAGAAATTATCTATTTCACTGTTGCCTTTTGCATATATTTGGAGATGTCACTGAGAATCAGCAGTACAGAAGTTAATTAACCAGGCTGGCTGACAAAGGAAACAGATGTGAGTACAGTAATCTTATGCACAGGAATTAACAACATCAGGTTCTAGGTGATGCCGCAAATAAAGGTCAGGTTGTACTACTGAGACGATCAGGAACACAAACTGCCAATCTACTGCAACATTTAATAACCCTCATTCCCCCCAGGGCAGGAAACCTTCCAGGCAGCCCAGTGATGAGCAAATATTTAAATGTCACACCTGGCAAATTACCCAACCTGTGCCTCCCACTTCAGATGCTTCCCATTTAAAACCCAACAAGAGCCGCTCCCTTTCTGAGGCACAGAAGACAATTCACACTCTCTTTCTAATTGTCACTAATTGCCAGCTATAATTTTATCCACCACAATTGCAATCCTGGAAAGGATGCTTTCCATCAGCTGCAAACAGACAACAAAGGGCTGGAAGGGAACATTACTCTCATGAGTTTGGATATCCCCTGCAAACCCTGGTTAAGAATGTTTTATCCAGCCCCACGGTGGTATTTCTTGAATTCTGTAGAACTGGGATTTAAAAGCATTGAGTAATGTGATAACTGATCTCATCTTCAAGCTACTTTTGAGAGCCTCATTCTTACTCTCCATTTCCATTCTGTACTTATCTGATTTCAGCCTCCTACAAGGATCTTGTCCCGTCAGTCACATCAGCCTGCCTCCAGTATTGAAGCATTTCATTTAATATCTGCCCCTCCAAACTTTCAGGAAAGAGTCAGTTTGTGGGAAATTTTTATTCCCAGTACATTTCATCACCAGAACCAACCTAAAATTAAACATTAGGTAAACTTACTAAACTCAAGCAAATTACCACGTGTGGTTCCTCAGGTAACTTTAATAAACATACCTATTAGGGACAAATCACAAGGTTGGACACGAGGAGGAATTTTTTCCTGGAAAGGGTAGTCAGGAATTGGAAGGAGGGCATTGGTAGCATGCCCATCCCTGGGGGTGTCCAAGGAAGGGCTGGATGTGGCACTCAGTGCTCTGGGCTGGGGACAAGGTGGGGGGAGTGGGCACAGGTTGCACTCCATGGGCTGGGAGGGCTTTTCCAGCCTCAGAGATCCTGGGATTGTTTTCTTTATTATTAAAAACATGTATTCCCCGCATCCAAACCAAAAATGAAATTGAAAAAAGCCCCTCACCTTTCAATCCTGGGTGTGCATGGCTTCCAATAAAACCTCCAGCTGACTGCACTGTATCCCTTGTTCTCCTCTGAGCACTTTTCTTCCGCAGCTTCCCCAGCCTTGCTTGTCAGCTGGACCTTATTCCACGGCGGTGCAGAAGCACCAGGGGCATCATCCCCGGAGCAGCTCACTTGTGCTCCACCTGCACTGGCTCAGCAGGCTCCTCGTGGTGCTGCCGGCAGGGAGAAGCCCATGCTCTGTGGGAGAGAAAGCCAGGGTAAGAGAGGAGACTGTAGATGCTGAAAAAGCTTCAGCAGTGAATTTCTTCAGCTCTCCAGCATTCTGTGAGAGCTCTGTCTTTCCCATGCAAGCTATCCAAAACAAAGTTACCATTTTGTAAATATTCGCACCTGAAGATTGTTTTTTCTGGATTGTTGTGGCTTCAACCAGAAAAACACCTGGGAATGGATGTGTTAGAGTTGGGCCAATCCCCTCAAGGGGTGGATGGCCAGAGGAGCAATTACCTTATGCCATTTAACTGACATTTTGTGAACTAACGTATAAAAACCTCAGGAAAAAACCATTAAATGGCCTGCTGCCATTGATACAGAACCCTGGACTTTGTGTGGTTTCTCTACGTGTCCGCGTTGTGACAGCGACAAGAGAAAACTCAGAAGGCACAGCCAGACTTGGAATGTGACACCAGTGGGAGGGCTGGGACAGAGCAGCTGCTCTGCTGAGAATGATCCCAAGGGAAGGGCCTTCAAAAACAGTTGTGGCTCTTCAGATCAAAGGATGGACTTGGCCCTCATTCTCCCCCAGCCTCTTTCTAGGTATTTTAGACTGGCAGGAAACAGCTACAAAAATCCCACAATGGTTTGGGTTGGAACCAACCCCTTAAACCATCCCCAGAATGATTTGAATTGGAACCAACCCCTTAAATCATCCCAAGAATGGTTTGAGTTGGGACCAACCCCTTAAACCATCCCCAGAATGATTTGAGTTGGAACCAACCCCTTAAACCATCCCAAGAATGGTTTGAGTTGGGACCAACCCCCCAAACCATCCCCAGAATGATTTGAGTTGGAACCAACCCCCCAAACCATCCCCAGAATGGTTTGAGTTAGAAGGGACCTTAAAGAACATCTTGTTCCAAATCCCTCCTGCAATATTTGCTAGAAAAAGAGTTCTGCTTAGCGCAATATTCCTCAAATGGGAAAAAAAAGCCCCTAAACTCTTACTATTCTTCATTAATTACAGCTTAAAACCTTATGTGCCTTCAGCAAACACCAAGTCATCTTAAACAAAGGTTCAAGAGCATTCACCAGAATGCAGAAAAGGATGTTTCTCATCTGTTCTCATCAGAACAAGGGGGCACTTTAAATAAACACCATATTGTGAAGAGATTGCAAAAATACTAAAGAAAATATAAAGTGCAAGGATTATTTTTCAAATGAAAATGCCAGTAAGATACAAAATTTGTGAGTTTAAGTTTCTTTAAAACATCAGAAAAGCTTGCATTCCACAACAGTAATAGGTTCCAGGAAAAACTAAGTGAAACCCACTGGAATGAATGTTTAATGTCCAATTAATGGGCAGATGATGATTTGCACAGAGCCACAGTAGCAGCCTGGGGAGCTGCAGCAGGCACAGTAGCCTTGAGCTGAGCAGCAGAGCTGGAGTTGCTGCACCAGAGAAGGTGGAAGCAGAGGATGATCTGAACCAATTAGGTGTTGTCTTCAAATAACTTCTTCTAAATAAAAATAAAAATCCCTTAAAACACTTTACATAGATAAATAAGAGAAAGCTTTGGTCCAAATGGTGAGAAAAAAATCTGTGCAATGCCATGGCTGAAAGGCTTGGGAACCAGCACCTATAGGATGAGTTTGGCTGGCAAGGAAGCAGAGCAGAACAGAGCACTTCCTTTAACCACACAGGAAATAGTGGCTGAAACAAATCTCCATCTTCCAACTGGAGGCACAAATACTCCAGAACTGCTAAAAACATTCTGCAGTGATTTAGAAATGAGTTCTTTAACTCTCTGTCGCAGGGATGAGTAGAGGGGGCTGCATAAAGAGCTGGTGTTGAGGAGCAATAAACCCCTTGGATGGGCAGGAACCTGGACTGACACACAACATCCCTCAGCCACGGATCACTTGCTTCACGTTCCAATACTCATGGAATTCAGCAACGCTTCAGGAGAAAGCTGATCCTGCTCCAAAGTAGGAAATGCTGCTTCTGGTTTTCAGCAGTGCAAACCAGAACTTTTCTAAAGCTTCTGAAACAAAGCTACCCACAAAAAGGACATGAGAAGTGAAGGTGTTGGAAACACCAATGTGGGAGCTACTGGGGCAGGATTAATTCACCTCTGATGCAGAGATTTATCATGAAACCATCTGGAATCCCTCCTTTGCTCCACAAGGCTCCTGCCTTAGGCTCAACACCAAAGGGAGAAGAATAAAGCAAATGGTACAGCCAGAACTTCTGAGTGCTTGGATTCCTGACTTTCAAAAAGAATTCTTTGATTACAGCCTTTGTACAGAATGCACATGTACACACACAGACATGGATCACCCTGGTGTCAAAGGCTGTGCAGTTCAAAGAGAAAAATTCCTGCCCAAAACAAAGGCTGGCTCTCCAAGACTCGCTTTCTATCACGAGTATTCCCCACTCTCCTCCTCTGGTGACAGAGAGAAAGCAGCACCACTTGCACAGAAGCTGCTCTCAGACAAGTGACATTTAGCCCAGTGTTCCTCCCATCGCTGGCAATCTTCCCCTGCTCCAGTGTGCTCACATTAATGAAGAATTCGGAGGTGAGCAAGAGCTCCTCAGAATATGTCAAGGACTGGGGGAGAAGAGCAGCATTAGGGAGGAAAATCCATTAGAAAGATGAAAAACAAGATCAAGCCAACCGTGAATCTCACACTGCAGGACAACCAAGTTGCCTTATTAAATTGCATGTAAGGAGAAAAATAAACGAGAGGGGTGGAATTAGGAGAAGCAGAGACCTACCCAGTACTGAAGCATCTGAAAATCTCCTGGAATTCAAACACCATATGAAAAACAGAGAGAAATTTAATTATATTTCCAGGCATTTTCTCTATTAAAATCCACATGTGAACATACTTTCCCCGTCTTCCAGAGAAGTGTTTGTGTACCTAATGTATGTGGGAAGAAAGAGGGGCTATAATATTAAGGTATTTTTTTCAAAAAACTTCTCTTCCTCCCTGTTTGATCCATCCTTCCCTCTCCTTCAAGACTTTCCTTCAAGGCTTTGGGTTCAGCCAGGAAGTGGTCAAGAAAGCCCTTGAATACTCACCCCAGAGCAAGAAATTTGGGCAGGAGATAAAAGGTTAAGCAGCCTACAAAGTGCGAAGATTCAAAAATCTCAGGTGCTCAACTAAATCCAGAGGTGTGACCTTAATTAAACCATCAAATTGCTCTATGACTAAGAATCGAAGTGCAGCATGTCCCATCCTCTCCTATTTCCATCAAATACAAGTCCAGGACATAAAGGGCTCCAGGTAATTAAGAAGGATTGCTGAAATCATGTAAAGCATCAGACAAAACTCAGAGGTGGGGTCATTCATCTTAAAAGGGAGAATAAAAAATTAACAAAATCACTTTGCAGCACTCGAGGGGAAAAAATTGAATTATGCCCAACCTCAACTTAAAATGCTTTGCACTTAAAACCTTGCAGACTGGGGATCCCAAATGGGAAATACATGTGCTTTGGACCCCAGTGAATACAGCACAGAATGTTTCACTGCGTGCCTGTTCATTAACATTTATGAACACATTAATCAGAGCAATTCTTAACTGTGCTCACAGTACAAAACACTGCATACATTTAAAATTGACTGAAACCACATTAAAACCCTCAAATTTACGGATGGGAGTTGCAGAGGTTCAAAGAGCAGGGGTTCATAACAACTGGCTGAAAGTGTACAAAATAAACCAGTCCAAATATCAGAAGTTATTTTTCCTGTACAAAGTTGACTGTAGTAATGAGGGTGTTTCCTATGAGAAGACATACAATC
This sequence comes from Rhipidura dahli, assembly GCA_013399225.1. Lineage (NCBI taxonomy): Eukaryota > Metazoa > Chordata > Aves > Passeriformes > Rhipiduridae > Rhipidura > Rhipidura dahli. The sequence continues at coordinate 259,707 of VXAC01008199.1, read as the reverse complement.
ATTTGAGTAATTTTAAAGTAAAAGGTTAATGGATATAAATTACAAAAAACAACCCTTCAGTGGTAGAGACAAATCATCTCATTAAGCCTGGTGACAATCCTGGATTCAGCTGTAACAGAACTGCACCAGTCAGTAGCCTTTAATTGATTTGTTTTCTCAGCCCTTACCAGCTGTAGGAAGGAATGGAAGTTTCCCAATGCCAAGGAATGAACCTCATTCAGGAGGGAACCCGGGGATGTTTTCAGATCACAGGAACAGAACCTTGAAGAGATTTCCTGAGATCAGAACAAACCTTTGTTGACCTGCTCAGAAATGAGATGTGAACACAAGGAGCAGACCCTGGTGGTGGGATGCAAATCCAAATAAAGAGTGGCAGCTTCATGGGAAGAAACCCTCTCCAGGAGCAGTTTTCTGACTCAGCTCCTCCATCTCCACTTTGTTCTCCCCTCCAAGCCTGTGTTCTGGCAAGAAATCTCCCTCCCAGAGTGCTGATGGCATCTTATCCCTGATATATCTGCTTCAAGCCAAGGCTTTCTTCATCTTCATGTAAAGATCTTCATTAGCAAAAAAATGCCAAATGATCCATTTGTCCTCAGAGGTGACCAAATCTGCATACTTGACTTCTTATTTAACTGATCCTATTTATAACAACTCCACACTCCAGGTTCTCCCTGCCATCATGCCTGCTTCCTGAATCCTGCATCACAGACATTTAACTCCCCCCCCAAACCCAGAAAAATGAATTTATCTAATTGATTAATGCTTGACTTACAGCACCAGTCAGTGCAACTGCAGCAATACTTTATTTTTACAACTAAATATAGCAGTAGTTATATTTTCAGTTGTCACAGCTAACATAGTTAGCTTGGATTAGTGTATTTTTAAATAATCTGGTCAATAATTGTCAAAATGCAGACGATGTTGAGCTGGAGGCTGCAGCAGCTGAAATTAGACAGATCCATTACAATATTTCCCCCATTTTAACTCCAAACTAGGCCTGAGTTCTGTAACTAAAGCTGTGATCTGCCTCCTGGAAGCAGAATCCTGTTCACACACATAGGAATTGTCTTCCTAACTTTCACATTCCTTAAAAGAAATCCCACTGGCAAAAATTTCATCAGGAAACTTCAGGAACTCCTCAGATCACGTCATACATGAAACTCTGTATGTGAGGGAATGTTTCAATTCTGGCCCCAGAAGAAATTTGAAAGTCACCTTTTCAAAATATGTGTGAATGCCCTGGGTCTGCCTAAAGGGAGCTGTCACAGACTTGTCCTTCACAAAATCCCAGATGGGTTTGGGTGGGAAGGGCCCCAAATCCCACCCAGTGCCACCCCTGCCATGGCAGGGACACCTCCCACTGTCCCAGGCTGCTCCCAGCCCCAATGTCCAGCCTGGCCTTGGCCACTGCCAGGGATCCAGGGGCAGCCCCAGCTGCTCTGGGCACCCTGTGCCAGGGCCTGCCCACCCTGCCAGGGAAGAGCAGAAAATGCAATTCCATAATCAAGGTTGTCATGGTATTTAAATGTTTCATGGCCATGGTTTTGCTCTCGACTGGTACTGTGCAATTTAGAAATAACCAGTTCCAGTCAGCTCAGGAAATGATTTAAGGCAGCAGCAAAGGATTTTCAGGTGTGCCTGGTTTCCAGTACCTTCTACAGCTGAACATACTCTGGTATTTCAATTTAAATCCATTGCACATAGTCTGCTTTATGCTTAGAAATTTCAGACAATTTTCCTTGAGGAATATTGAAATGAATTAAAAACCTTGAGACACATATGAGGCAGGCTGAGTCATAACCCATTTTACAGACAGATCCAGAGCTGTGCAGCCACATACCCTGAAGTGGCATGAGGAGCTCCCTTCTCCTCATGGCCCTCAGCAGAATTAAGAGCTGCACCTCAGACACCCTGGCAATTTTCTGCTTCACACACAGCAGTGAATGACAGCATTTCCAAAGAGCTCACACAGAGCCATGGGATGGCCTGTGTACATAAATACAGATACACTTGGTTTGCTCTGGGACTGAACACCTGAAAAGCGGCAAGACAAGGAAAAATGAAGTTTTCAAGAGCAGCATGAAATGTCCCACAAGTATATTTAGTGTTTCCTCTGTTAAATGTGCTGTGTGTTCCACCCAGAACACAAAACACCTAAGTTATGACACATATAGGTTTTCATGGAAATCTCCAAGTTGGAGTCCAGAATTTTTATGGCATTCTATTCGAAACGTCAACATTGCTAGCGTGTTTTCTGCTTCTGGTTTTTATCCAGAAAAGAGTTTGACTGAGAACCAGTATCTCAGAAAGAAAGAAAGGAAGGAAGAAAGAAAGGAAGGAAGAAAGAAAGAAAGAAAGAAAGAAAAAGAAAGAAAGAAAGAAAGAAAGAAAGAAAGAAAGAAAGAAAGAAAGAAAGAAAGAAAGAAAGAAAGAAAGAAAGAAAGAAAGAAAACACTTCAAAACAAAAACAAACCTGAAAACACTTAATCTCCTGCAAGCTCACATAAAACTGTCCATGATAACTTTTCTTATTGGAACTTTTCATCCAAGCTGCAATGAATCAAAATAAACATTGGAATTTCCTGCAGACACATCCCCAAGCGCCTCCTTCTGAGCTGCGTTTGAAGGGTTTAGGTTTAGCTGTCCATGCTCTGAAGTAAACAAAGTGTTAAAGATTCCCATGTCTCCTCCTATGGCTGTGGTGTTTGGCCAGCTTATGAACACTTTATAAAGTCAGCTGGGGGCAGAGACACAGAGAGTTTATCTCTAATGCAATATTTAACTTGAATTTTACTGGAAGAAATGATCAAAATTAAGATTATTGAAATCTCCAATCATCATGGGTGCAAACCTAGACTTTCTCAATACTTCTGACTGTACCAGCAATTAATATCTTCTATATTGGGTTTATTCACCAGGTTGAGAGAATCTAAAAATATCCCAGTGAAAAGAGTGCCAATTTCTCTGTGTGCTGCACAGGCAGCTTTTCTGCTCCTCGTCTGCAGGGAATCCTCTGCCCGCTGCCTCCACATCCCATAATCAAAGAGAGATTTCAAATAATGTTCTGGCACTTCTCCAGCATTAACTCTGACACAGTCAATTCAGCAGGGAAATGCCAGATTTCACCCAGCTGCTGAGGGGGATGGGGTTGGCTGTGCTTTGTTAATGCCCCTCCCTCTCCCTGCTTTTATTGTAAATAATTTTCATACACATCTTCCTAACCAAATTTGATTTTGTCAACAGATCCAGTGGGTTTACAATACAGGTATTGTTGCTGGAAATGTCAGTGCTCTAAATGTGATACCTGATGTAGCCTCTCATAGGATATCGAGAAATAGTAAATTTATTCTTTCTATCTAAATGTCAGTTTAGGTGTAAAAACCCCCTAAATATCATGAAGAGAAGTGGTATGTGCACTGTGTATCTAATGCGATGGCTTGGATAAGAAACACAGTCAAGTCTGTTTTGTGTGAGAATACAGAACCCCACAGAGGAGGATGTCAACAGCCCCTCTATAAAAGGAAATGTATATTACAGATATAAATAATTTTACAATACCCTTTTTTTATTGTAATCATAAAACCTCAAAAACATGATGGAATCAAAGCCATATTAGAGTTTAAAATGCCATAAACCAGAAGCTATTATATCCCTGGCATAAAGGATAATTTAAAGGAAGACATAATCACTAAATCAAAATTTATCTTGCATCAGTAATAGGAGAAATGTGTTTTCATCATCAGCTCCCCATCCGAGATCCTCCACAAAAGTTAACAATGCCTCCATTTATGAAAAATATTGGAGGAAAGTCAGGGTGTTTGCATGGGTAAATAACTGGTTATGGAGATGGGGACTGAAGGTAGGATGGTGTACATGCTGAAAGGGCTTCAGTAGTGAATTTCTTCAGCTCTCTAGCATTTTGTGAGAGCTCTGTCTTTCCCATGCAAGCTAACAAAACCAAAGTTAGTAGTTTATAAATATCCACACCTGTGACTTTTTTTTTCTGGATTGTTATGGCTTCAACCAGAAAAACACTTGGGAACGGACATGTTAGAGTTGGGCCGAACACCTCGAGGGGTGGATGGCCAGAGAACCAATTACTTTTTGCCATTTAACTCACTTTTTGTGAACTAACATAGAAAAACCTTGTTTAAAAAGCCATTAAACTGGCCTTGCTGCCATTTCTACTGACCCTGGGCTCCGTGTGGTTTTTCTACATGTCCACGGTGCAACAACGACACGATGGAGAGGTGAGTGCTCAGGGCAGGCTCACCTGGGGAGCCCTGGGCCAGCTGAGCCAGGAGCTGACCTGTCCACAGAGCCAGAACCAGACTGGAAAGAGAAGGAGTGGGAAGGTGACATTGTGTGGATGAGACAGAGGAAGTGCAGACGGTAACACTGAGGGCCACCCGCAAGGATCTGCAGATGGACCTTCCCTGCCTCAGTGTCTGAGCAATCACCGTGATGGATGGCAGGCAGCAGGAGGAGATGTGGAGTCACGGACCCGGGGGGAACAGCCTGGCTTTCCACACGAAATGATGGATACCTGCTGGATATGCAGGAGCAACAACGTCAGGCTGCAGCTATTAGTGCTGGGAGGAAACTGGTTCAGACTCCTTGACAGTCACTTAAAAAGCAAAATGAAAGAACAGAAAGCAGAAAAAAAAAATTTAAAACTCAAGTGTTTCTTTGTAAAATCCACAGTGCAAACTTGTTGCACATTAATTCTGATTCCCCCACCTCAACAAGTGTATCAGGGACTTAGAAAGCGTTCAAGGACAGGAAAGAAAGCTGAGACCTTTCAGTCAGGAAAGGGAGATGACTCACAGAGGATGAGAGAGGCTTGGCACGCCCAGAGCAAAGAGTGACAGCCCAGCCTCAGGATCAGAGCATCCACAGCAGTTCCAGACACACAGAAGGCCATGGACCTTGCTGCATGGTCTGGAATTAGGCAGAGAAATTTTGCTCCAAGACACCATAAGCTTCCATGGGCCTAAAAAGGGTTCTCAACATTTATGTGGGCCAGAACTCCTGGATGTACCTCTGGCTTCCCAGCTGCTGCAGCATGTGGAGCTGAGAGAGTTTGCTGAGGTATTTTTAATACATGCTTGATCTAAACTCACACTGTCATGCTGCCTTCCAAGGGAAGAACCCTAAAAATGATAGAAAAGCAGAAAAATAGCAGAGAAGAACCCTTCACCTTGAGCTAGAAATGGCTGTGAGGCAGCTGGGGCATTCCTGGGGATGCCTGGGAGCAGGAACACTGGAAATGGAAAAGCAGAGCTCACACTCAGCCTTGTGGTTGTCCTTGGGCAGCCCTATGACTGGAGGGAACTGGAGAACTGGAGGGAAGGTGCTGCATCCCCATCCAAGCTGTGTTCCACACGGGCTCAGTGTTTGTCCATTCCCACGTGCCCGTGCAGTGACCGGGAGAACTGGTCTGTGACTGTGAATGCCCCAGGACCCACTGAGACACCCTCTGGGCCCAGCAGTGACCCAGGCTGCTGCTGTCCTAGACCCTCCTCTGTGATAGGGTTGGATATTAGGAAAAAGTTTTTTACAGAAAGAGTGATAAAGTTCTGGAATGGTCTGCCCAGGGAGGTGGTGGAGTCACCATCCCTGGAGGTGTTTAAAAAGAGATTGGATGTGGCACTGGGTGCCAGGGTTTAGTTGAGGTGGTGTCAGGGCAGGGGTTGGACTTGGTGACCTTGGAGGTCTCTTCCAAGCTGGTGATTCTGTGATTCTGTGATCTCTGCCCCCAGCCCTATTCCATTCTTCACCCAAGTGCCCTCTACACTCCTCCAGGACTGGCACATCCCCTCACCCTTTTTGTCAATCAAGACAATTTCCTGATCCCATCAGCAACCCCTGGGCCAGAGCTTCTTCACCCAGGGCAGCCCCAGAGGTCGATCACTGCACAGGCACATGGCAATGGACAAACACTGAGCCCATGTGGAACACAGCTTGGATGGGGATGCAGCACCTTCCCTTGCAGGAGCCCTGCCTCTCACAGCTGAGCATCTGACTTCTAGGCTAGAGGTTTAATTTGCTCAAGGTTACCCAGGCATCTTTAACAGAGATCTGAATCAGACTCCAGTCTCATGTAAGATTTTAATTGCGAAGCATCGTCTGCACAAACAGATTTATTCCTCTTGGTTCTACTCTACTATAAATAATAAACCTCCCTCTAGAACACCTGAGAGCTTATTATATGCTCCAGTAAAATAATTCATAATTATTCAGTTATCTGATTATGTTTGCCCTTTTGTGTATTTGAGCACCTCAGAGACACAGAAGGTATTAAAGCATTTACAAACCAGGTAAATAATTTATTTCCACATCACTTGCCCTCCCATACTGCGCATTATTATATGCAATCAGTCACCTAAAGTACAGGATGCCTTCACTTTTTCTATTTCTGAATGGCCAGTGACATCAGCTGTAAGAAGGATTTCTATTGAACACTGATATTCTTGTTTGGACATGAATACCCCGTGTCTGTGTGGATACAGATCCCCACAGAAGGAAACCTTGTTCCCTGAATACTGGATGAAACAAAAAACCATCAGAAATGCTTGCAAGGAGCCTGAGCGTGACTGATAAGGGAGCTGTATAAATCTCCGGCAGCCACTTGCCAACTCAATTCTGAAACATTCAGCTGATTCCAACTGCAGATTACTGACTTTTCTCCAACCATCCCCATTTTCATCCTCTGCTAAAAAAATATTAATTTACCCAAAGCAGCAGAGAAGCAGCCCAGGACACCCAAACTTCAATATAAATCACAGACATTGATTTAATCTCACGCAAGTGAAGCTTCCCGCTGTCCTTTTAAAACAAACAAGGAGGACTCAGAGGCCTGCACATAATCACTGAATTACAAAGAACAGATGTGAAACATTAACAAGGAAATGCTTATGCTGGCAAGGAGCAGGACTATAAAACAGCACGCACTGTACCGAGCCAGATTGGCTTTTCAGTGACTCATCCTTACGAGATTACAAACAAGAAGGAACAAAAATTAAATGGTTCATTTGACTGGGCCTAATACACTTTAGTTACTTTAAATTAACTGCTAATTGTGCCATTTCTTTCCCTTGTTCTTTTCCTTCTGACTTCTTGGTTGAAATGCCTTGATGGAGGGGGAATTATTATAAACCCCACATAACTCCTATCTATGCATTTACCTATCATAAATTCACAATTAGCACAAGCATTCCCTTCAAAATGTGCACTCATTTCTCTGAAATGAATGCATCTCTCTGTCAATTGCCTGTTCAACCTGTTACTACACCAAGCATGCACAGGATTAATTTTTTTTTTTTTTTTTAACTCGTTCTACAGCGATTTTATCCTGTTCATTCCCTGAGCAAGCTGGGATAGTGGAAGGTGTTCCTGCCCACGGGGGGGGTTGCAATGAGATGAGCTTTAAGGTCCCTCCCAACCCAGACCATTCTGGTATTCTGTGATGTTGCCAGGCCTATTTCTAACCCTGCACTGGCAGAGGGAGAGAAAAGAACAGGAGTCACTTCCTGCAGTGTTAATAAGGGAGGGTGCCCAAGCCATGTCTTGAATAACCTGATTTGGATAACAGAGATGAAGAACTACTCTGAAGTGCAGGACAGTGAAGGCTCCAATGCAAACAGCAATTGAAAGCCATTGCATTTTAATTAACATAAAAACCCACTGCCTGCCTCTCACCCATTTTCTGTTTCTGTGCCTGTTCTACAAACACACCCTCATCTCTCAAGCCACCTGATGGTTTACTGATCCCATGGCTTGGGTTGCAAGAAATGAAAAAGGACTTTCCTTCTGAACGATTTGATGGTCACTTCACATTTCCATCGATGAGCTGGTCATCGATGATCCCTGGGGCTCCCTTCCAGCTCAGGGTATTCTGTGATTCTGATAAAGGAGCAGGTGTGCTAAGGGTAGATTGCTGCCCTTCTTCGCTCGTGATGCCAGGGAGAAAACAGGGCCAATCTCACACAAACAGAACCTTTCCACTTGTCTCCATCACAAGTACTTGAAGATGTTAATATTCTCTCCTGCTGTTTCTCAAAACACATAAAAATCAATGCCTTAACTACTCAGTTGTAAGGACCAGAGCAAGATCTCTACATTCAGCTTAAAAAGAATCATAACCAAGATGGAGCACGTTGGGAAATTCTGCTGCTCCAACTGCTGATGAATGGATCTGCTTGGTTTTTTATTCATTTATTTGTTCCTATTTCTCACAGAGATACCCGCATGTTAAAGCAGAATTCCTCATTATGATCAACCTGAATTAACTTTTGGTAGCACTGGGGACAGATTTTCTTCCTGTTACCCACTGGGAATGAGAAAGATGGAGGCAGTGAATGCCTTAATTTTTTACTACGTCCACTGGTGGGGGAAGCAGCACATCATCATTTGGTAAATTCTGGCAGCGATTACTTCAGCATAGCTATTAAAAATTCAGGCTTTATTTGCAATCAGAGTGTCTCAGGCTCCCACTAAAGAGGCCTCCTTGTGCCTCTGTCTCCCAGAGTGAAGAGTCCTTCAGCATCACATCATCTCTAAGCACTTGTGCCCACAGAAGTTGAATTAAATCACTTCACGCCTTTTCTCCTTCAACAAAACGGACAATTCGTTTTCAACTGGCAGCAAATCGAGCACCCTCAAATCATTTCTGTGCCTCTTTCCACCACTGTGTTGAAATTCCAATCAGATTTTCCAGCCTAGGAATGATTTTGCCACTAATTCCTATGGCAATAGCTCAGCTTGTGGGCCCAGGCTGATACTGCCCTGTATTTGTTTATATTATTATATAAATCCACAGAGGCCTGTTCTTAAATCCACTAGAGAAATTACAGACAAATTTGACTGGCTGCAGCCCTTTAGATGGATACATTTTGGGCAATAAATCAATGAACAGATCACGACGTTTCTAACTCTTCATAAAGAAAGACACTGGAACAGTTGAGAAGCCAAGGAAAACTCCCTTCACCGACCTGAGACAGCAGCAAAGGGAAGAGACAGAAGGTGATGCAAAGAAAGGGGCAGCTGTAAAGAAAAGCTGAAGTGAAAACCCTGCTTTGTTTCATGGTTTAATCACATTTACAGTTAAGAGTAAGGACCAGCACCTCCGAGCCCAATTATGGTCCTTGTGAGGAACTCCACTGCCCTGTACTGCAGAAATGCTCATTTACTCTTCCCAATCCAAATCCTGATATTCAAAATCCTATTTTAACTGAGTTTTAAATTTTATTATTTGTGTTCAAATTCGGAAGAAGTTTTGAAATAAAATGGCAAGAAAAAAAGCAAAAAAGCAACCTCCCAGCTGCGGTGAACTTTCCAGATCAATTTCAATGCCAAGTTTTTTAATTTGTTCAAGGCTAAGAGAGCCTGAGCACTTCACATTTCAGTGCTTCTGCAGCTCCTTTCACACCTAAGCTGCAGGAAAATGCACAGAATGATGGTAGCACCTGTGCTATTCAGGGTACCTTTTTCCCGACTGGCACAAATGCACCATGCCATTCAAATGAAGACTTCATAACAAGATGGCAAATTTCCCAAATCTCACTCTTAATCTCTCCCATCCACTTGACAGAAAAGAAAAGACAATTAAAACCCACTACTGGAACACTAACAGAACATTCCACCTGTACAAGGAGAAGAATCAATGTACAAAGACCAGAGAGAAATGGAAAACATTAAAAAACAAATTTATAAAAAACTAGTTTTAAAGTGCTCTGCTAACAAATTGGTTGCTGCAGAGATGTCTACAGGGCATTAACTTCCAGGGATCACAGCCCTGATTTCCTCACAGAAGCAGAACAAGTATTTGCAGTCACTGGGATTCTTCAGCACACTGAATTATGCAGCTGGCAAAGCACAAGACAGGAACTAATAGGTGTTGAGTCCACCACGGCCATGGACATGAGCCCCAAGCAATTCCTCCACAAGGCGTAAAAAAATACAGTAGTTGAGACATCAAATTGTTAATAAATATCCCTTTTTATTATGGGGTAGCAGGGAGAATTGCAAAACCCCTCGTGAAATGATCCAGGGTGTGTCATAAAGATCTCATATGACAATTCCTGAAGCAGAAAAGAGATGGCAACTCATTTTTACTGTGTTACCCTGCAGAATTGGAAAGAAAAGGCTCATAAACCACCAGGCCAAGAAACATCTGCATGAACTGCCTGGAGTGTGGCCACAATAGGGGACATCATCTTCAGGCAGCCCAGCAATCAGTGCGGGGAGCAGGACAATCAAACTGGGTCATTCCTGTTAAAATGCTCCGTGTGCTTCCTTTATCCACCTTTCCCTGCTCTACACCTCAGAGTGATTTCAGGAAAAGATGAATAACCTGGCTGAGCCTGTGAACTTTGAGAGGAATCCCTGCTTGTCACTGCTGTAACACAGATGTGTAGAAAAACCACACGGAGTCCAGGGTCAGTAGAAATGGTGTCAAGGATGGTTTAATGGCTTCTTCCAGAGGTTTTTATATATTAGTTCACAAAAAGTGAATTAAATGCCATAAAATAATTGGTCCTCTGGCCATCCACCCCTCAAGGGGGTTGGCCCAATTCTAACACGTTCCCAAGTGTTTTTCTGGTTGAAGCCATAACAACCTGGCAAAAACAAGTCACAGGTGTGGATATTGATAAAAACTGGTAACTTTGTTTCAGTTAACTTGCATGGGAAAGACAGAGCTCTCACAAAATTCTGCAGAGAGCTGAAGAAATTCAGCTCTGTCAGCATCTACGACCTGCTAGTCCCATCCCCAGCAAGGGGAGCAGATCCTCCACCCTGGGGACACGTTTAGCACCAGGGAACTGAAGGATTCCGCTCTCTGGGAGCAGCGCTCTGCCACCCATCAACACCCACATCACCAAACAGGCAGCTCAAGGCCAGGCCTGCCTTTGTTGCTAGGATATTATTCCCAGAGAGCCGAAGGAGATGCACAGCATGCAGCTGTGTGTGGACAATGCTGTGTCAGGCCCTGAGAATTCAGCCCTGTCTTATCCTTGCAGATGTTTTCGAAGCAGTGATGCGCCCTGAGACAGCCGGGGGAAAAGACAGACTCTGTCACTCCAGGGTCAAGTCTCCCTGGCACCAAAAATCACGTCACTTCTCAGTGACCAGCTCTGAGGCCAAGATAAAATTGTTTCAGCAACTGCTCTTTTTAGAAGTGAACAGTGTGTTTCCTGCTGTGGCTGGAATATGAGAAATAATCACAGTTACCCTATGCCAAGGGTGATTTCCATGGTCTGAAACACAGCTTCTCCCTGAATTTTGTGGTCATCAGATTCTTCTTTGCCTCTTTATGTTCTTCTCTATTAATTTCTGGAGGAGCATTGCCAGCATGAGCAATTCAGCAGGGCTGGGACAGGGGAGTCGGGCAGGATGAGGAGGAATAACAGACAGGGATAACTGGTGCAACAAACTGGCACCTTCCAGCTCCAGTTCAGGCTCTGCTGAGATCACGTCCATGCATCCCAAATCCACCCAGCAGCCAAGCATCCCTGACAAACATCACCCTGGGGAGCAACAAAAGGAGCATGAAGATGTTGATGTGTTGGAACCCTGAATCCTGAGAATTTCAGTCTTTCAGTTCTGACAAGCAATGAGCCTCAAAAGCACACTCAGCATCTGACCTGAGGCCCTGGGAAAGGCTCCCAGGATTGTGGGATAACACAGAGGGCACTGCTGTGTGATTGAACAGAAAAGTTCTATCACTGGGTGGAATATGTGGAGATGCAGAAAAATTAGATTTGTAGGATATCAGTAATATATAGGTGACAAGATGGAGGATTTTGGGGGTGGGTTTGTTCTTCTTTCTTCTTCACAAATCTGAGTGTTTTGTCATTGGGTCAAAAATCCCGCAATGTGGGTCAGAAATTAATGGTCACTGGTTTATAAGTGAAAATAAACTTGTTGGAATTTCATAATGGGACAATTTGGGGTATAAGTGACCTTGGAAGCAGACATTTTTCGCCATCTTTGCCTTGTTAACTTAGAAGGCAGTCTCTGTGTAGCTGTGTTATAGATAAGATATAATAAACATCTAAGTCAAAAAAAAAAAAAACCTCCCTGTTTGCTGCACCTTGATTCAAACTCTGAGTAAAACGGACTCGAAAAAGCAAAAGAAACAAACCAGAAACTGCAATATTGATGTTTGCACCTGAGCAAATGATATGAATTCTTGGATGACTCAGGGCAGAAGCAGCCTTTAAATCACACTGTCCACCCTGGCTGGGTGACACGGGTGACCTTGGAATACCAGCTGACCCCAGAGCAGGATGCTCTGCCTGGGAATGTGGTCAGACAACTCCAACACAGTGCAAGGCCATCGGTGGTGGCTGAGAGGGGCATCATGTGCTGCTTGTGGCATGGAATTGTGCTAAAATCAGTCTGGCTTACCCTGACAGAGGTAGAGATATGGCAGAGGTGGTGAAGTATGATCTAAAACTGCTAAGCTTTACACAGCTGTCCTGGAGACATCTGACGGATGTCAGTCCTATAAAAGTCCAGTCCACTTTCCCTAGGGTGGGTTCCCTAACGCATTACTCCTTGGAGCATGTGGATGTTCCTGCCCTGGGGTTTGGGGATGCCTGCTAAGACTACCCCTCAAGGCTGAGTGAAAGAGATACCCTTGCCCATGAGCATTGGTCCAGGTGAGTTACATCAATCTCTGATAATTGTTTCTTTTTGCTGATTTTAATATAATTGCTTTAATATTGCTTTGCTATAGCACACTACCTGATCTTATACCATAATAATAGTTTTAGCTTTTATACTGTGTAGTAAATAATCCTGATTGAGTTGGTTTTGTCTAACCATTTATCATAGTAAGTAATTCATTTTTATATAAACACATCTAATTTGCCATCATTAATCCTGCAGGACAAAGTGACTTAAACCATTGACCAAGTCTGGGTCTAGGACTGGATCCAGCTGCCCCCAGGCTCCTTTTGGAGGAGGAGTTTAGAAAGCCAGGGGTTCCTTTCTGCACCTTGTGACTCACCAGGAACTTCTCTCAAACTTTGTCTGAAGCTCCCACTCCACCCATGCCAGTCCCTCCTCATTGTTTCCTTCTGCTGCCAAACAACCACTGGAGAGGCCAAAACCTTCCCTGCCCCAAGCAAGCTCAGGCGAGGAACAAATCAAAATTTCTGTAAAGTGTGCTTGCAGTGACACAAAGTGTTACTTCTCTTCCTTCTCAGGGAGTTAGAAAGGACGAGGATGCACAGGAGCTGTGGTACCTCCCCTGCCTGGCCCTGGCTCTGAGCGAGCATCAGGGGTGCACACACACACTGCAGCTCTCCACATCTGCTCCTCCCTGCAGCTCTCACTCCCTTGCCCATTTATGCCTGGATACAGCCCTGGGAAGTTTCTCAAGTTACACATTTCTCATCTTCCCCAGGTCTTGGGAATCAGAGAGAATGTTTGAAGAGCAGAATTTCACGGTGGCCTGGTGTACATAATACAAACACCAGGCAATAATTATATTTATGTATTTATACCCACACACATCTCCACTGCAGCAAACTCTGCTCAGCTGAACAGCAGGCTCTGTTTGCCAGCTCCAACAGGGAGCCCAGCTGCAGCACCAGTCTGGCTCCCCCACCTCAGGGATGCACATCAAGTGTTTGATATTCTCTGTGTCCTGCTTGTTTCTCTCTGAGAAGAAGGATGCTTGTGTTCCACAGCAATCCAAGTAAGCTCAAGTCTCCCAACAAACCTGAAAAGGTGATCAAAATATTTAACAGAAACTAAGGAATGGCAGAATTAACACTTAATTGTAGAGGAAGAAAAGAACGAAGCACACATCCCTTTCTTTCTGCTTATGGAAGCACAGGAAAGCACAGAACTTGCATTGTCTACTTCAAAAAATGTCTGTTATCTACAATCCTGCATTTCCCAGGGTGGTTTGGGCTGGAAGGGACCTCAAAGCCCACCCAGTGCCACCCCTGCCATAGGCAGGGACACCTCCCACTGTCCCAGGCTGCTCCCAGCCCCAGTGTCCAGCCTGGCCTTGGCCACTGCCAGGGATCCAGGGGCAGCCCCAGCTGCTCTGGGCACCCTGTGCCAGGGCCTGCCCACCCTCTCAGGGAACAATTCCTTCCCAGGATCCCATCCAGCCCTGCCCTCTGGCACTGGAAAGCCATTTCCCCTTGGTCTGGTGCTCCAGGCTCTTGTGAAAAGTCCCTCTCCAGCCCTCTCAGGACTCCTTCAGGTACTTCAAACTCTCTTTGGAGGCTTGGCAAGGCTCAATAATGACAACCACTAGTAGTAATAGTAATAATAATAATAATAGTACCAGAACTTCCATCGTGAATACTATGAACCATTGAAAACTATCCACAAATATTTAATGTTTGCTGGGAAAACCTTCCCCAGAAGATCATTAACAAAATGTTAATCTCCACCTAATGCTTTACAACAGCAGCCATTAGTAAATTATGTGTACAGCAGGAATTAGCTTTAGCATAATGTTCTCAAATGACACATGCCATTCCCAAATATTTTCAGCAAGGGACTACTTATTTTTGTTGAGGGGGTGAGTTTTTCAGCAGGGTCAGTTTGTTACTGTTGGTTGATGTTTTGGGAGGTTTTTTTGGCTGGTTGGGGTTTTTTAGGCTTGGGATGGGCCCACAGATATCCACACTTTTGGAGAGCAAAGAGCCCATCTGAAGGATTCTGTAATTTCTAATACTTAGGAACTCCTTGGCACAAACAATTCTCGCAAATGGATCTGAATTTAGCTGGGATAGCAACGACAAAAAGTGCATCTATTTTAGAATGAAATTCCAAGTGCCATCGAGAGCTGTCTCTGAGCTAAACCAGCTCAGGAGGTCTCCTCCTGCCACACACGGTTCTCGTTCCTGAAGATTATTCTCCTTTGCTGAAGCAGGCACACATTTGAAAATAAACCACACATGCAAAGAGTGACACCAAAAACACCTGCTCAGTGCCCGTTCCCACCTCACAGGGTGCTCGAGGGCTCCCTGGTTGTGGGAGGCCTTGCAAAAGCTCTTTAGCCCATCTTGCTGATCAGCAAATCAGAATACATTTTTTATAATTCCCATTCCTAAGAGAAAATTCCTTAGCTGGGGACCTCTCCACACTGACTGGAACGGCCCCAGGTGTTCCACAGAGGATTCATGGCTGTATGTGTTAAAAACAATTGAATTGATGCAATTAACACATTTAAACTGAGCTCTAACTTTTTAAGTTACTTCAAGCAACACCTTCAAATTTAGCTCTGATTTTTCAGGTTACATCAAGCAACAGTGATGCTACATCTGAAGACCTGAAATACACCATTCCTCTCGTTGTTCCAGCAAGTCTCAAGCAGCAGGGAATTCCAGCAGCAGGGAATTCTGCCGTGGAGGTGAGGAAAGGCTTGCCTGGGGTTGATCCCAGCTCCCACCCACCAGCCAGGCAGCAGCTCAGAACCTGTCAGACCATGCTCAGCTCAGTGCTGAAGCTCCTGCAGCCCTCCCTGCACATTCTGGGAGGTCCAGGACATCTGAGGAGGGGCTGTTCCCTGCCACACGGATGGAGCAGAGCTTTTCCTGACACCTCACAACACCCAGAGGGGCTGCTCCTGCTTCTGTAGCCACAGACAGACCCTCCTGTGGAGGGAGAATCCTCCCAGACTGCGCCAGGCCTAAACAATTTGCCTGCTGCACACACCAGGAGGAATAAATTAGGACAGCTCCAAGATTAATTTCTGCATGTTATTATTAATAGCAAGCAATGCTGGCGGTTACTCACTGCAGCCTGTGGGGAAAATTTCTCTTGGGCAATAACTCCAGACATTGCTGAAAAATCGGAAACATTGTGCACAGCATGAAAATATTGAACTTGCCTCTCCTTCTGCAAACAGACTAAAAGGAATTATCAAGGACTCCACTGGTGAGAAACAACAGTTTGTGATATGCAATGCCACAGAACACCAGGTAGTAACAGCAGAAGAAAAGGAAATCTGCTGTTTGCTTTCATTGCTTGCAGACTCACAAGCCACTGGTGAGAAAAAGTGCTGACAATTTTAGCATTGGTTTTGTCCACAATGGGAATTTTCATTAAAATAAATGAAAACTCAGAATAGAGAAGACAGAATCCCAGAACCTTAAAGCTGGAAAAGCCCTCCAGGATCACTGAGTCCAAGCTGTGCCCGATGCCCACCTTGTCCCCAGCCCAGAGCTCTGAGTGCCACCTCCAGGCCTCCCTTGGACACCTCCAGGGATGGGCACTCCAAAGCTCCCTGGGCAGCCCCTGCCAAGGCCTGAGCACCCTTTCCATAGGGAAATTCCTGCTGCTGTCCAAGCTGAGCCTCTCCTGGCCCAGCCTGAGGCCGTTTCCCCTTGTCCTGTCCCTGTTCCCTGGCAACAGAGCCCGACCCCCCCCCCGGCTGTCCCCTCCTGTCAGGTGGAAGGACAATGAGGAACCCAGCAGAGCCAGCAACTGGACAGGGATGTCCAACCACACCCTCCAGGAAGAAGCCAACCAGAGGCTATGGGAAGGCTGTGGTCATTAAAAACTAAAACAAAAGCAAGAAAAAAATACCATATGCTATTGACTTTATCAGGACTGGGAGCAAGGAATAGAAGAACGCAGAGCAACACCATCTAAATTTACTGTAAAACTCCCCCACTGATAAATCAGAAAATAAAATGCATTATTTATTATAGAAGAGTATGACTCAAAATCCTCTAAGTGATCCTTCAAATAAAATAAAAAATAAGTTCTAGAAGGAGACTTGTCACTCATTACATTCAGCTCTCTGAAATTCTTCCTGGCTGAAAATTCCTATAAAAATGATACAATATGGGGGCTTTTGGTCACTTAGAACAAGAAAATAACTTCACTTTTCAGACAGGCGAGAACAATTTTTCCTATCTTTGCTGCAACATCCCCAGATGCAGCAAATGGACGTTTTCAGCAGCATGCACTCAGCATAAAAAACAAAATCATCCAATAAAAGCAGACATCTAACGATGCAAGCAGTGGAGTGTTAATTCCTCCATGCAAAGGTATGAAAGATACTTTTGCTTACCAAAATGGCTCATTTCAAACAAGCAGCAATGGAAATTTTGTGGACTAACAGATGTTTAACAGATCATAAAAACCAGACATGCTTAACTGCCATCAAAACCATCAATGCTTGAAAAGGCGCTTCCACAAGGAAGGATCCTTCCCAAATGTGCTCAGGGAATTGTGGGAAACACAGAAAAGGGTGGAAGGGCTTCTAAAGCATGAGAAATAAAAGCAGGTTTTAAGAATAAAGCAGAAGATTTTAGGAAATAGCTTTGGCTGCAAAAATATTAAGGAAGATATAATTATACAACACAGCAAGGACGTTGAAACAAAGACTAAAGTTTCTAGGCCTAGCTGAGAGGGCTTTTAGAGTTGCAAAAAATAGGCTTAGCAAGATAGATAAGGTTAAGCTTAATAATGGAATATTATGCATTGTTATATAAGGTGTAAAACAAGCAAGTATTGTTTATAATCAATGTACGTGCGATATAGAAGATTGGTTAAAACAGCTTTGAGAATATCTGCTATTGGTTGAAAAACTTTTAAGAATGCTCTGTAAGCAGGAAGTCCTCTGTTGCCTGCACAGCGCGAGCTTGTGTCATGTCTGATGTCTCAACTCTGTATATGAGGCTGATAAAATAATAAAAGTTCATGGAGTGTCTGTCCTGGCTCCCCGTCCCGTTTGGATCTGGTGGCAGGGAATTCCTGTTTAGGTTACAGTGGAGGCTCAGACCCACCTCCCTCTCTGCAGTCCCAAATCCCACTGCCCAGGACAAGGACAGGAAGTTCGGGAGAAGCACAGCGTTATCCCTGGAGCAGCACCAAAGGCCTCCCAGGGGCCACAGTTACAACCTGTGAAGCTGGAATTTGGGGATGCTGAAAAGCTTTTAGCTGAGAAGATTTCCAGCTCTCTGCAGCATTCTGTGAGAGCTCTGCTCTTGTCACAGAAGCTGTGAGAAACAGTGCTACGGTTTTGTAAACGAATTCTCTTTACCTTTGTTAAGATATTGACTGGAAAAATATTTTGGAATGGGTGTTGTGGGTTTCAGCCAAACTGTCCAGGAGGCAGATGGTCCATAACAAATGATCTTATGCCATCTTTGTGAACCACGGTGTGTAAGCCAGTCTCCAATTAATAAAGGTGGCTCTATTCTTCCTGACTTTTGCGTCATGGTTTCTCTCTGGACGCGGTACAACAGTGACAGAATTAACTCCAAGTCCTATGGAAACATTTGTGCCAACCTCCCTGGTTGGACACAGCAGTGGAAACAGAACTGGCACTGGCCAGGAGGATAAATTACATTTGTTAACTTGGCCTTTGGGATCTGTGAGATCAAGCACACATCCCAGGCCTGGCTCTTCCCACACCAAGAACGTGTCGAGGCAGGGCGAGCGAGTTAATCAGGTTTGAGGGGGAAAGAGAGCAGAAACACTCCCTTCCAAGCAGAGCCAACCAGCAGCCTGCCAAGCAGAGCCCAGCAGCATGGAGGCACCAGGATGGGCCAGGGCCTCTCTGCCCCTCAAAACCTTTCCCTGAACAAAGAGTGTCACCCTTGAGGTTGTCAAAATGACTCCCAGGCCTGTGCTCCTGCTGCAGAAACACCGCCCCCCCCAAGTAACCTGGCCCTGCATCCCCAGCTTGGACGTGGATCACACTCAGAGAGGAAAGCTGGAACCATCCCAAACACATCCCCTCTCTCCTGGGAGCAACTCTAGGAGGTCCCACTGGCCATAAGGACCCTCCTTGGCCTAATAATGATTTTGACAAAACTGCCAACATCAGACTTTGATCATCGCACCACCAGGGCAGGGTTTCAGGGCTTGCCAAAGCAGGGGACTGACACTCACCCTGAGAAATGTGTTTTTCAGAAAACATTGAGCATAAATCTCACACTGAATTCCATGGCACTAAACCAGCTGCATGTGCAGGGGTGAAAACAGTCTGGGACTGAATGTCAAAATCAGCTGGGACTCTAACAGGAGACCTCATAAAGCTCAGTAAATCCATTTTTAAAATTCCTACCTTTCTGTCAGCTGTGGTTGGAACTGTTCAACGTATTCAGAATCTATCAGTGTGAGGGGGAAAATGAAAACAGATAAGGACACACAGAAGGCTGCATGATCACATAAGTTGTATTTCCACAGATGAAGTAAACCAGGAGAGCATGAGGGAGGAAAAACAGAAAGACCACAGGGGAATAGACTGGACAGAAACCATTTTATTAAATCAGGTTTGTTATGAACAAGGTGAGCTTGAGGCCTGTTGAAGCCTGAGACATATGCTATGGACTTATCTGAAACTGAGCCTGTACAGCTGAAAGAGTAAATTTGAATGTTGTGGTTTGCCAGTCTACAGAAATCACATTTTTTTCTGGGTTCAGATCCCAATGAACTTATATTGTTCACTGTCAGGTTATATAGAAAAAAAATACACCAGAAGTTTGACAAAACTAGGTAAGATCTTTAGGTCTCAATTAATGCTCAGCTGAAATTTTTTTCTGAAGCTTTATTGGCCGGATTTCCACATCAAATAACCCATGACATGGAACTGAGGATTCAAAAGACAAAATAAAGTTAAATAAGTTAAATAAGTTAAAATAAGTTAAAAAGGTAAAATAATGCCATGCTGTTAGGCCAAGCACATCAGTACAGCAGCAAGACTTTCCCTCTCCAGACAAATCAAATTCTCTCCTTTTACAGCTCTCAAATGGAAGCCAAACTCCCCTTTCTGAAGAAAAAAGAAAAGTGTTGCTGCCACACACACAAATCAACGGACACCCTCAGTCTGCTCCAGCTTCCCCATGCTGTAGCCCTCAAGGAAATTATCCACTTTCCTTATCACGAGCACCTTCCTGCTCCAGAGGGTGAAAAGAAGAAACAACTACTGGAAAACATAAAACAAAACCAAAAAAAAGTAGTATTATATCCTAAAACTAACAAATGCTCCCTTTCTTTTAATTGAGACACCTCTCTTCTCCCCCCAACAACAACCAAAAAAAAAAAAAAAAAAA
>VXAC01008199.1:212100-239602 GCA_013399225.1 Rhipidura dahli | reverse complement strand
AAAAAAAAAAAAAATCCTCAAAACATTCAGATCAAAGGAAAAGCTAAAAAGAAAACAAAGGAAAAATTCCACATTTTTTAATCATGGATCCACAAATCCATGATCTATAATCCAGATCTCAGGAGAAATAGCATGCAATGTAGCAATGCTTTTTTGCTGTTACTCTCGTCCCTCCTTCTTCATGCTTCACTAAGCACATACACACAGCTTCTTTTACTAAAAAAAAGAGAATAAAAAACCAAAAACCAACAATAAAACATGCTGAATTTCCAGGAGCTTTTTATACTACAGTTCTAATGGTTCTGAAAATGTTTCACATAAAAAGGGGCACAGTTTATAGAACAGGCCTCTAGGGGTTAGCAGTATGACTCATACAACTTGGATAATAACTATTATGAAAACAGCAATAATAATAATAATAATAATAATAGCAAAATAATAATAATCATCATCATCTTTCAACCTGAATACAAATAATGAGGAAAGCCTACCAGCCTCCTCAAGAGAATAAACTAACCACCTTGCAAAAGACACCAAACACACTTCCAGCACTTTCCTTCTGACAAGCATCAGTTTAGCAAGAACACCTTTTACAATTATTCAACCCAAACAATAAATAACTGTGAGTATCTGTCTCTATATGAACGCCCTATGAGCAGATTTAACAAAGAGCAAACAGAAAGCAGGACACCCATTTTTCCCTCCATGAAAAAGGCTGTGATCTTTAGAATGACACAAGTGGCAGGAAATGGTGCAGGAGGTTATGTGGGTGTTAATGATGACCATCATTCCAAACAAGCCAAAACCAAGCTAAAGTCATTTAAAGGCCCAGTACAACAGGTGGGAAATGCCAGTGACCAGTCAAACCCAGCAAAGTGACCTGCAAACCATCACCAGAGCAGAAATGGTTGGTGTTGGCTGTCCCCAGAGAGCTGATGATAAGCATTTCATCAGGTGCCACAACTTTTTCCAAAGTAAACACTGGAAAAGTGTCCCTTCTGTCTCTCCCTTTGACCTGCATTGCTAACATCTGGCAATATCCACATTTTTCCTAAACAAAGGCAGGTTTAGAACACTGCAAACTCAGATTTACTTGGTAAAAACTATGCCTACGTGCTTTCAGCAGCTTAAATTCTCCAAAATGCAAATGTTCACCCAAAACAGAGCTCTGCCAAAGAGCCTTTAAGCCTAAATAAAGAAATGCTGAGATGACACCTCTGATGCCACCTGGTCCTCTACACAACTCACCTCTGTTTAATTACAGCATCCTCTGCAGGGGAAACAAACCATCCTGCTTAGTTCCCAGTTCCATTTTGATTTCTCTTTTTGAAACCCCAGTCCAGGACAATTCTTTGGGTCAGCTGTGCTGTTGCATCTGTGGCCATGCTCCTTCCCTGCAGAAAAAACGTGGGTCTGCTTTGGCTCTGAGAGCTTTGTGATTTTCTAAAGCCTAGCATTTTTCTCCTCTGTATGGCCATTCAGGCTCTTTAGCAAAGAAACAACGACATAAATAAGGGTAGTAAGCATGGAATTATTTTGTGCAAGACACTTTTCCTTGAAAACGATTTTTTCTCTTACACTGTCAACAGAACAACCTGGGGTGCTCAGATCAGAAGGCTCCAACCAAAATATCAGAGCCTCAGCTCCACTCCATGCCCTGTTCAGGTCTTGGGTGAAGAACAGGGGAAGGGCCTGGGTCTCCAAGCTGACCTGAGGCTTTTTCAGGCTGGAATCTGGGAGAAGGACCACCAACAGCCCTGCAACGTGGTGCTGGGCCTGAAGAGGGCTGAGGAGAAGGGCCTGGAAACAACTGCAGAGAAAAATTATTTACACTGAAGGAGTATGGAGGAAACTTTCCAAATGAGCAGTGATGCTGATGAGAAAAAGAAATTAATTGGGTTTGGGAGAGTTCTGTCATTGTTGTAACAGAGATCCAAGCGCCCTCCCTCCATGAGCTTCTGCCAGGACACCACTTCTGTCTCCTCATGAAGAAGGGGTGAGGACCCCCCCACTAACACTCCCAAACTGCCCAAACCCCCCTCCCACGTCCTCCTTTGGGCCAGTGCCATGGCAGAGGGCACCAGTGCCACCAGCCCTCAGTGCCACCAGCCCTCAGCGCCACCAGCCCTCAGCGCCACCATTTCCATGACACTTGTTGTGTCTCCTGAAACTGAGGCCTCTCACTGTCCCAGTTCCTCTTTCAAACCAGCCCAGGTCCCCACTCCTACCACAAAAATGCTGGCAGACTCCATCCTTTCCCCACCCATCGCCCAATAATTTCAAAGATGACTTTTTGGTCTTCTTTCTGCCCAACATGACCAAAATCCACCTGAAGCTCTGCAGATCTCCTGCCCCTCCCTCATAGCAGTCTCCAACCTTTGTAAGATGGGGTTTGGACCAGAACAGAACTCAGGAGATTCATCTGCTCTCCAGCCAGGCTTTGGTGAAAGCTTTTAGGCAGAACTCCTTTCCTGACACTCACCACATCCCACTCGTGTCACGTGTTCCATTTTAGGGCTCCAGGGATGCACAGACCTTGCTCCCAGTTTCAGTTTTGGTACCAACATCTGCCACAGTAACGTTTTCTTTCATGGTTCCAACTTCCTCAGGTTTTATTCCTACTTTATGTCAAAAAGGAGGCATTTGGTGCTAACTTCACAAACTCACTTGTTTTAAGGTTTGGATTTAATTTTTGGGAGTTTCCCCTTTTTAGCTTAAGGCCAGGCCTTTGCTATGACAGCACAGGATCACAGAATTATTTAGGGTGGAAAAGACCTCTTAGGTCATCAAGGCCAACCATTAACCTAACACAGGCAAATTAAGATTTTACTTCCTTTAAAGAAAGAGCCACCCTTAGCCAGTTTCCCAGGGGTGCTCCTTTTTATTCCTTTTTAATTCATATTTTCTTCCAAGATCATTGGCAACACATATACAACCAAAAATACTGTGCAAGGATTCCTAACACAAGTAAAGAATGAGGCTGGGGAGAAAGACTGCTCAGTTTTTCACTGTTTTACATTGCAGGGCTGCAGTTAGAATTTGCCCATCGAAAATGGATGGTGTTGTGCCTGTGGGCTGCAATTCCCAGCTAAACTGAGCGAAGAAAGTGGTTTTAGTTTTGAGTCAGGATTTTTATGCATTATTTTTCCCTTCCTCAGTAAAAAGGAGCAGCCTTGTGAAGCAGTACATCTTCTATGCTTTCTTTTGTTCAAAAGAGATGAGAAAGATTAGGAAGGCACACGGACTTCACGCTACAGTTCCAGAGCTGTAGGAAGGTTGTGGTCTTGATAACATAAAAAAAAGTAAAACAATTTCCTCACAGCAACTTCTTCCATAACAACCAACACAACACCAAAGCATTATTTTCACCACACTCATCAATTTTCTGGTTCTTCACTTGTGCACTGTGAAAAGAACCTCCAAACACCTAAATAAAGGATGCAGTAGGAAAAGATTTGATGGTGAGAGACACCTCAGCATTTCAGCATTGCTGGAACAGTGTAAAAAGCAAAAGGTTCGGGTTGCAGATGACATCTCTGGGTTTGAATAATTCATTCTCGTGCTGTGTACTCTTTTAAGTCAACGTCAGACCCATGAAAATGTGAAAGAACTGGAGTAGCAGCTCAAGCTCAAGCACCAGCGCCGCTTCGACGGACCTGGTGTTATGGCTTGACTATTAAGGCTAAAGGTTACACCTCTGGAAAGCCAAAATTTCCATCTAGATAATATCTACTATTAAACCTAACAATGCTGAAGCCCTCCTTCTACAAATATTCAGAACAAGCTGTTGCCCCGAGTTAATTTCTCAACTTGCCAACAGCTTTTCTACATTTTTTCTCATAGTTAAAAAATGGGTGAAGATACCTAATTATTATATCCACATTCCTACATTTTGGCATCTTCAAAACACACAGTGCTTGGAGTAATTATTCTTCATTTAAAAATGAGGTAATTCAAAGTATTTTAAAAGAGTTATACCCTCACAATTAGTCAGTCAAATATCACTGGAAAGACCCATTATGTTACTCTTATCTTACTAATAATCTTAAATGCCTCAGACAGCTTTCCCAAAAAAATAGGAAAACTGATGTGGAGTTTTAAAAGGCTGCCAAGAGCAGAAAATAAAAGGTGGGAACAAATGGCCAAGGAAGCATCCCAGGATGTGTGTTCAGGTTTGTGTCATGCAACCTCTTCCCAAGGTAACCCAGAAAGGAGATGAGATGGTGTCAAAACTTCATTTGACTTTACACACGCTCGGAGCTGAACCATAGAAATACTTCCAAATTTCTACTCAAGCCCCTAAAGATGTCAGAAATGGGGACAATTATTGGATAGTTGTGACAGGCTGCCAGTGGCACGATGGAAGGGAAGGGGAGCACCCACTGGGTGGAAGAAGATTCATCCATTTTTCTCAGCAAATCTTGCAGCTTTCCTCAGTGACAGACATTCCTGAAGCCCTAAAATCCTTCCACCAGCTGCAGGAACACTTGGCTGGATGACTTGAACAAGACTAAGATCTCGGAAAAATAGTTTGCATTTTGTCAGGTAGAACAGCATTAACAACCTCCAGCCCAGAGAGATGGAAAAAATTACTTCTTTCCAAACAAAATGACAGGACCCACCTCCCAACAGATCCTCGTCCTTGGCTTTAGTAATCAATTAGAAGGAAAACTCAAAAAGCACTTTCACTGTATGAACCTTTCAAAGGGGAGAATGATTCACTCCATAACATGATAGAGGAAAAACCCTGTGGAGTTCATCAAAATTCCTGGGTGCTCTGCCATTGCCAGGGTGCAAGGTGCTGCCCTTGTTTTTAACTTGCAGTGGGGCTGATGTGCCACTGTGATAACCAGCCCAAGGAACGGGGCCCTGAGACCCAGCAGCTTTTGTCATGCAGCTGTCAGATTTAGGTTCTAAGCCAACACGGTGCTGACAAGGCTCAAAGTACCTTTTAAAGACTGAAAAGAAATTATTCTTTCTTTTATTCATAGAATCCTGAACAGGTTTGGGCTGGAAGGGAGGTTAAAGCCCATCTCATTCCAACACCTTTCACTGTCCCAGGTTGCTCCAAGTTCCAGTGCCCAACCTGGCCCTAGACACTGCCAGGGAGCCAGGGGCAGCCACACTCAATTCACATTTCTTACTCTTTTCTTACAATGAATTCAAAGCAAAATTTTCCCCTCAAGCAAAGGCTCCCCACCACATCTCTGGGACACAGCCAAAATTTGCAGCCAGGACTCAGAATAACAGCCGTGTACACTCCTGGCTTTATTTTGTAGTTTTACATTCCCCAGCCTTCATTAAAATAATGCCAATCCCAAAAGGAAAGACTATTGCTAGCTATTTGCTAGCAAGCCACACTGAGGTCTGTCCCTTCAGAGAGCAGATGTGCAGAGAGCAGGAACACTCCTGACCTGCATCCGTGGGGGCTGCTCTGTGCTCCACAGCACAAACACATCTGGTATAATATATATAAAGTACAATATATGGATATAATCCAATATATGGATATAATCCTTGGGATTAGCCAGCAGCTTTCACAGGGTCACATCGAGGTTGGGAGAGGCCTTCAGGGTGATCAACTCCAACATCATCACCCCCAAACCATGTCCTCAAGTACCACATCCAGATGCCTCTTGAACACTTCCAGAGGTGGTGACTCCACCACTGAACTGGGAAATGCATTCCAATACCTCACTAATCTTTTAGGGTTTTTGTTTTTTTTTTTTCTTAGTATCCAATCTTGGCAGCATCCACATCATCTTTTCTTCAGAAAGGAAGAAGGATTTCAAACATCCAAAGCAAGCTAAGCTCTGTGATCTACTCCCCCTGAAGACATCCCTTCTTCCTGCTCTTTTCCCTGGAGACTCTGATTTATGAAAAAACAAACCAAGTATTTCTCACATTCCAGGGAAAGCACTCCTCCAGCTTGAGATCATGGCATTACATTAGCATTTATATATTGTAGTACCTATTCTTTTTATTTTTTAAATTTTAACCATGCCACGCTCACAGCCAGTTCTGTAACAATCCTGCTGCAGTCCATATCCCTAAAAACTTTGTGCCCAAACTTTCTAATGCCAAGCCCTTCCAGGCCAAAAGGCAACAGGAAATAAAACCACTATTCCATGCTGATCACAGTGTAGGATGCTGTAGTTATTACGATCTATATCAGCATATTTAAAAATATATAAATACCAGTCACTACTGCTATAAAATAAAAACGTTGACCCTTATTTGTACCTTTACCAAATGCCTAAACTCTATCAATATTAATAGATCATGATTAGTTTTTTTTTCATTTGTGCTAAACTAACACAAAGATAACACAAGGGTAGTAACCCAACTTGAATAAAAATAAATAACGCAAATCCCAGTATTAACCCAGTTAGATCCTACTCTAAGCAGGCAGATTTAACACTGGATACCCTTAACTAGAAAACATCTTGAAGAGTCCAAGAAACACAGTTCAACCCACCATCCCAAAATCTGATGCCCCAACCCAATATTTTGTTCCAAGGCAAGATTATTTAATGTCTGGAATGTAGAGGATAAAGCTGCACACTTGCAAATCTGGGAAACACTGGATAATTCCTGGCATTTTCATGTAAGCCTTTCCCTCAGGCAGGCCTTTCCATAAACCCTCTGCAGTTTATCTGAGCCTTTCCAACCCAGAGGCATCATTTGGCCATTTGGAAGCAAACCCAAACAATCAGCAGATGAAGAAAATCTTATGAGGTGAACATAAATGCACACATAGCAGGGAAAAGCTCTTCCCCCTGAGGGTGCTGGGCACTGCCCAGGCTCCCCAGGGAATGGGCACAGCCCCGAGGCTGCCAGAGCTCCAGGAGCATTTGGACAGCGCTGCCAGGGATGCCCAGGGTGGGGTTGTTGGGGGATCTGGGCAGGGCCAGGAGCTGGGACTGCATGGACCTGGTGGGTCCCTTCCAGCTCAGGATATTCCAGGATTTTGTGATTCCAGAAATGATGCTGGTGCTGGTTTGGGTCATGTCTGCCCTCAGCCCCTCATGTTCCTCGGGTATGTTTATGTTAAAGCATAAATCAATGCCTTCTCTTGAAGTATGGACTTCATAAAGTCATAAAGCTTCCTAATAAATCAATACCTCATTGCACATATCAAAATTTACTGCTCCTACTTCCTAGACTGGGCTGATTGAGGAAAATAAAGATTTCTCTGCAGCTGAAACGTTCCAGTACAAATGAAATTAAGAGCTACAGTTTAAGTTCATTATACAGCATTTCACTTGCAAAAGTCTGCCTGCCCTTTCTTTCTTCACTTAATTCTGGATTACATGCTAATCAGGAGTGTTAACACCCTTTTGTTCACAAAATCAGGAAGCACTGAAAGAACATTCCAACGAATTTCATTCCTTCTTCAGCAATTATCATATAATAATTAACTTCAAGAAGCAGTTATGTGTCTCATTACAAATCATTCAGACACCAGATTGCCACGCTCCTATTTCTGTGCTTTTCTTTCCCTTTCTTCCTTGCAATTTTGCCACATAATCCACTGGCCAAGAAATTTATTCTGACATTTTGCTTTACTTCTGTATAAAGATGCATAACAGTAGTCTGACTTCATTTATTTTACTTTTTAGGATCCTCTACCTTCAGAGGAAGCCCAGTGGTGAGTGAAAAAGTAGCCTAAGAGAATGGAATCTAAGAATTGCTGGAGGCTTGCCAAAATATAAACAGGAACAGAATAAAAACAGGAGACCTGCAGAGCTTTAAGGGACCTTCAGGTATTTATTTCTTGCTCTTTAAAAGCAGGATAAGTTACATCCAAAAAAACACCAACCCACAAACATTTGTCCAACATGCTGTTTGAAAACACCGACAGCAGAGACCTCACAGCCGTGATCCTTTATTTCCCTGCTTAGCCCTGCCAACACCCAGAACCCTTTTTCTTGAGCCCTCACTCCTCCTCCAGCTGTTACTTCTTTCTTTGCCAAAACAACTCTGCCTTCCAGGACAGCTTTACATCTCTAACTTCTCCTCTTTCCCCTCTCATTAGTATGCACAATTCTTCCAGATTTTCTACATTTCTCAGAGTCTTGGCTGACATTTGGCTTTGGCAGCTGCTGGACCATTGACTTGCATGAGTTTTCATTCACTGCATGTCCAAAGGTTGTTGTCTCAAACTGAGGCCTGGCAGCCACTCCCCAAATGCATTTCTGTGCATTGTGTTTGCCAGACTTCAGCACCCTGCCCAGATCCCTCTTTAATCACAGCCCGTTAATTCCAGGCTACTTTTAACTGGGGAAAATCCTCCTGATGTGGAAGCCACATCCTCAAAACACTCCTCAGCACTCAGTGTTCAAAAAAGGCAGATTCCACTAGGAATGGCATTAATGGAAAAGCTGAATAGGACTGGATCAGAACAAAACACCCTTCCCTCCATCTGGGTTGTGTATCAGCTGTGAACTTGTGGGAACGGCTCTGAACACCTTCCAAAAGCTGCGGGTTTGGGGCAGAGCAGAGAGCAGCTTCCATGCTCCAGTGGTTTCCCACTCCAGGCTTCCTTGCCAGCAGTCAAGATCCACTCTGTGCCCCCCATCTCTTATTACATTGTAAGAGTATGGGAGGAGAAAAAACTTTTCTGTCAATTAGAAAGCTTCAGTGGTTGAAAACTCCTGAATTTATGAACATTAGAAAATTCTGGGGATACTGGAAACAAGCCAAAGAATAAAATAAGTAATTCTTAGCAGGGAAGATAAATAATCCCATCTGCCAGGCTGAAATGCTCACACCTTTTTAATGTCATTCGTCACAAATATTAGACATGACAAAGTATTCAGGCCAGCTTTAGAAGCTCAAAATGCAAAAATGTGGGGGGAAAACCCCTGGTGCAGAATATTAGGGTTACAGGAATTATTTAGATCAGAAGGGCTAGATCAAAGTTGTTTTTTCTTTCCTCAGGAACTACCAAAAGCAAACCCCAAACAGAGAGAGGACTCAGGATGTCCCTACGGGCTCCAGAAGGATTATCTTAAAAAACAGAGGAAGGAGGACTCAAGGAATTAGACATCAGTAAGCTTAATTTTGCTCCCCAGAAAGACATCAGAACACATTATTAATCAATTTAGAGGTACCTAGGGGATAATAAATGGGTAGCAAACAGCCAGCAGGAATTTGTCAAGTGCAAATCATGTCAAACCAACCTCATTTCCACCTATGACAGAGTAACCAGAGTATAAATATGAAAGGACTTCTCTTCAGGAAAAGTGAAGTTCTTCAATTACATAAAAAGGCACAAGATTGGTTTTTAAAATGTTCTCTTTCAACCTGAAGGATGTTTCAAGTACAGTTCTGAAGAGATACGTCCTGTGTTCTTTAATACTTTCACTAATGGTTTAGGGAATGAATTCTAGAGGAGACTTACAAAAATATGCAGAAGATGATGATGAAAAGGGTAAAAATAACTCTGAAAAACAACATCAACATTTGAAGCTATCTTGAGAAACTGGAAGAAAAATTCAAAACTCTGATCAAACAAGCCAGGAGTTATTGAGGGTGGAGCTCAGGCAGAACATTCAGTGCACAGGAGCCAGCACAGCCCCAGCACGAGGCACCTGGGGAATTCACAAATCTCTTCCATCAGAGCAAATTTAGGCAAACATCTGCCAGCATCTGTGTTCCTGCCTCGGGACAGGGAGGCCAACCATGCTGAACTCCCCAAGAGCCTTCCAGCCCCCAGCCAGGTGACCCCCGTGGTGCAGGAGGAGCTGGTTCCAAGAACAAGAACACACCAGGGGGGAACATCTTCAGGGACTCGCTCACTCCTGCAGGAGAAGCCAGCTAAGCCCCAGCCTGGCAAGGACAGCAATTCCAGGAAAAACACAGGGAAAGGGATCAGCAGTGTCACTGGAAATGCCTGTCCTGATTAAAGCTTTTACTCTGTAACAACAGAAACATTCTCATATATATAATATCATATGGGGCAGTATGAATGCACAGAAGATACTGTAGGAGTAGCTACAAGCTTTTTTTGTTTTCATTCTGTAGCTGTGCTAAAATCACAAAACATGTGAAGTTCCTTCAGTCAGTTAGAGAATGTTCAAGATTTCAGATCATTTTAACCAGCTGCAAGAACTCACTTGCCTTGCTGCTGCTCCACCAGAGTGGTTTTTCTCTCCCTTCTTCTCAGAAAAAGATGGAAGACAACGATCAATGATGTTCTCACAGCACACTGAGTGGTTTTTAATAATAATATCTCAAAATAAAGATTGAAAACACTGCATTTTGATAATTCCCAACAACTTGAGGAGTTCATCTATCAAAAAAAAAAAAACAAAAAAACCCAAACCAAACCAAACCAAATCAAATTAAACCAAACCAAACTAAACCAAACTAAACCAAACTAAACCAAACCAAACCAAACCAAACCAAAACCAAACCAANAAAAAAAAAACCACCAGAGAAAAAAAGAAAAATCTCAAAACTTCATTAACCATCTCTCTCCTCAACCCCAACAAGTTTGGGTTGATTTCTAAGCCCTTATTAGCACCCACATGCAGTCTGGCTGAGTGCTATTCTTATCTTCAGATGAGAACACACATCTTATGCAATTTGATTTGGATCAGAGCAGGAGCTTTAAACTCCCCACTTTTTACTCATGGATGCTTACAGGGAATTCCTTTCCCCTCCAAATGCAGGACATAGTATCAGTTGGGTTATATGCAAATGCAGTCTGACAGAGGGACTCTTTCTGAGGGCTACTTTCATGGTTTTCACATTAATCTTTGCTTTTGTAGATGCTGAAGAATCGTAGCTGCAGCATGATTTTCTTTTAGAGCCATCTAATGTGTCAGAGTAAATATTAAATACAAAGTAAAAGTAGAAAAATCAGGGTTCTGGGGTTTTGAGTTATTTTTGTCCCTGACCTCCTTCAGCTTAAGGCCATTCCTCCTTGTCCTGTCACTCCAGGCCCTGGTCCCAAGCCCCTCTCCCTGGCACTCTTGGAGCCCCGTTAGACACTGGAAGGGACTTTAAGGTCTCCCTGGAGACTTCCCTTATCCAGGCTGGACAACCCCAACTAAGGGACATTTCCATTTTACTCTCATCCCTAATTCAACTCTGTAGCATCAAAACAGGTGGCCTGGTATCAACTTTCCTGTTCTTCCTTCCCAAAAAGGTGAGGAGCATCTCCTAATTGCAGGAACAAATGGTCTGTACAAGATAAGCACTGACCCAGTTTGGATTCCAGCACAATGATTAACAAAACATATCCACACAAATTCCCCTGGCTCCAAACCCCTGGGAAGGCTTCCCCCATCCCCAGAGGTCCCAGGAACCAGGAGGTTTCCTTAAAACCCAGCAGGAACTCTGGGCACAGATCAGTGAGAGCTGTGCTGGACTTGGGGAACTGCTCCAAGCAAACAGGCAGGGCAAGAAGGAAATGTGGGAAGCACAAAGAAAATTGCCTATGGGAAGGAAAAGTTTCAGATGGGTGAGATGGATAAGCTTCCAGACCAGTTCACACATTCTGAAAACGCTTTGTCCCTGTGTTTTGTCAAGAAATAAAATAGCTGTGCCTTTCAACATCAGCCTCTCTGGGCAAAGAGGAACTGGTGAAATAAGCCCGGGAAAGCTAAAACAAAATATTTCAGTCACCCAACATGATAGTTGGCCAGAAAAATTAACATTCCAGTGAAAAATAGAAGATCTGTTTCTACACCGGTGGCAGGATTAATACAGTTATTTTGACATGTACAAAATGGGTCGTTTTTCAACATAAAAAACATACTTAAACTTTTCACTAAAAAAATTAAATTCACATCAAAAGCCACTGGAAACAGTTTCTCTGTGCACTGATCACAAATCTTCCAGTGTAGGGATTTCTCAAGTAAAGCATGTATTTGGCACACCAAAAAAAAGAAAGGGGTCCCACTCCCCAGCTGTGCCTAGCCCACCAACATATTTTTACATTTTTATTAATTTTAGGCTACTTTAAAAATATTCCATCCACACAATGAGAATTCCATACATGAACTTAGCAAAATATAACAGGATTTAGAGAGAAAAAGAACAAAAGTACCAGTTTAAATATTAAAAATAATAATAAAATTGATGTATTCCACTTAATTGCCCAGAGCATGTCCTACACTGGGTAATTCCAGAACCATTAAGGTTGGAAGAGACCATCAAGATCATTGAAGGTCCCACTCCCAACCAATAACCACCTCTAAATGATGTCCCCAAGTGCCACCTCCACAGACCTCCAAGGGAAGACCACAGCCCTGCCTGGAAGAATGGGCCCCTCACTGCCAAATGTCTTTGTAAACACACAAAGCTACAGGATCAGCCATGAACAGGCAACAGAAAGGGGTTTTGAGGGGCTTCTTTGTCTGAAATAAAGCTGGATCTACTGCAGAGCTCTCAGGGCCTCGCTCTGAACACCATTTCAGATCATGCCCCTCAGGCACCATGGCAGAGACTGCTACAAACACGCACAACTTTCCTGATTAACTCAGCATTATTTCTCTGCCAGCTCCTGTCATCATTTCTCATTAAAAATCATTTCATTGCGCAGCTGTCCTAGTGACTTATAAAGTACTAAAGGATGTCAAAACCTGGCACAGGGTGGCTTTTGCAGACAAAAATACAACTGCAGGAACTCAGTCATTAATTTCCAGCTCTTTTGGGAGGCTGTGTGTTACCTGTCAGAAGGATGCTCCTGCAAACTGCACTGTGACCATTAGAGACAGGCAGTGGCAGTGACACCGATCACCTGGGGCAAGCAGACACCACACACAGGGTGGGCACAGCTTCAGCGCAGCTTCTGGGCTAAGAGAGGAAATGCCAGAGGGGACATCCTGGTGACAGAACAAGTGCTGGTGCTTGGGGCAATCCCCGGGATCAATCCAGGCTGGGGATGAGCAGCTGGAGCAGCCCTGGAGAAGGACCTGGGGGTGCTGGGGGTGAGAGCTGGGACCCAAAACCCCCCCGTGCCCTGGGCTGAGCCCCCAGGGTGGGCAGCAGGGGAGGGGGGGATTCTGCCCCTGTGCCCCTGGGCTCAGCTGAGACCCCACCTGCAGAGCTGCCCCAGCCCTGGGGCCAGCACAGGGAGGAGCTGGAGCTGCTGGAGAGAGCCCAGAGGAGGCTCCAGGATGAGGAGAGGGATGGAGCAGCTCTGCTGGGAGGAAAGGCTGGGAGAGCTGGGATTGTTCAGCCTGGAGAGGAGAAGCTCTGGGGTGACCTCACTGTGGCCTTCCAGGACCTGAAGGAGCTGCAGGAAACATGGAGAGAGACTCTTTCCAAGGGCTGGAGGGCCAGGACACAGGGAATGGCTTCCCAGTGCCAGAGGGCAGGGCTGGATGGGATCTTGGGCAGGAATTGTTCCCTGGGAGGGTGGGCAGGCCCTGGCACAGGGTGCCCAGAGCAGCTGGGGCTGCCCCTGGATCCCTGGCAGTGCCCAAGGCCAGGCTGGACATTGGGGCTGGGAGCAGCCTGGGACAGTGGGAGGTGTCCCTGCTCATGGCAGGGAGTGAAATGGGAATGAGCTTCAAGGTCCTTTTCAACCCAAACCATGCTGGGATTCTACAACAGAAGTGAGTCAGTGCCTTACACTGGCAAAAGGTTTGAGAAGCACCTTCAGTACCAGGCAGGAAACAGCCACTACACTTATCTGATGAAAATTATTTGAGTTTTATGTTGTGCTATATAAATTCAAATAATTTCACATTAGCAGTAAATTAGGATTCTGCAACACAATGGTGAACTTACAGTACAGGTGCAGATATTGTCAGCTAAGAATGTTACAGAGCTTTCACTGAATGTTCAAGTTTAAATACTGCAGCTATTCTGTCCCAGAAAGTAAATTCCCCATTAGTGTTCTTTAAGATGATGTTTCATTTTGTACAGACCCTTCTTCTGTTTGTTTGTTTGTTATGCAATTTAAAATGCCTTAGTAGTATTCAGCCTATTAGTATTAACCACACTAATTTTCAGCTAGGAGAGTTACCTTGCAGTGCAGGCTCGTGGGACAGTTTTAAATCCCATCATTAAATCCCATCTGGAGGCCTAACCCAAGCAGAATGTGGTATTACAGAATTACAGAATCACCAGGTCAGAAGAGACCTCCAAGGTCACCGAGTCCAACCCCTGCCCTGACACCACCTCAACTAAACCCTGGCACCCAGTGCCACATCCAATCTCTTTTTAAACACCTCCAGGGATGGTGACTCCACCACCTCCCTGGGCAGACCATTCCAGAACTTTATCACTCTTTCTGTAAAAAACTTTTTCCTGACATCCAGCCTAAACTTCCCCTGGCACAGCTTGAGGCTGTGTCCTCTTGTTCTGTCAGTCGCTGCCTGGAGAAAGAGCCCGACCCCCAGCTGGCTCCAAGCTCCTTCCAGGGAGTTGTAGGGAGTGCCAAGGTCCCCTCTGAGTCTCCTTTTCTCCAGGCTGAACACCCCCAGGTGCCTCAGCCGTTCCTCCCAGGGCTCGTGGTGTTCCAGGCCCTTCCCCAGCCCTGCTGCCTCCTCTGGACGCATCCAAGCGTCTCCAGGTCCTTCCTGAGCTGAGGGCCCAGAGCTGGACACAGCACTCGAGGTGTGGCCTCCCCAGTGCCCAGTATTGCAACCAAAGCAAAATGAACAGGCACAGCAGGAGGTTTTGAATGATTTAAACAACCCCATCCCAAAGCAGCCAGCTGAACATGAGGGATCAGAGCATTTCCCTTCAGCTCCAGAAACCATCCCGTGCTCTCCTGGTTGTGGAGAGGGAAATCCAGCCCATGGGCGAGTGGCTTTGCAGCTTAAGGAGCAATCGAAGCTGGTTTGCTGCAGGTGGATCTCCTGGAAGGTGTGAGTGCAAAGAACATCTCCTCTGCACGTGCCCTGTAACAGATTTGTGTCCTGCAGAGGCTGGCCAAGGTCCCAGCCAGCAGCACGCTGCAGGGCCAGGGCCAGGACATGACAGCATCAGCAGCTCACCAGCTGTGGCCCTGCTGGAAAAACGGGGCAGGGCACACTCAGCCAAAAATGCAGCAGAGCGCAAGGGAACAACTGCTGCTCAGGAATTTTTAATTGTTCCCACAAGCTGGGCGAGAAGCTCAGTTGCTGTCAGCCCCATCACCCTTCCCCACACCACCAGGCCCCCACGGCAGCCCCCA
This sequence comes from Rhipidura dahli, assembly GCA_013399225.1. Taxonomy (NCBI): domain Eukaryota; kingdom Metazoa; phylum Chordata; class Aves; order Passeriformes; family Rhipiduridae; genus Rhipidura; species Rhipidura dahli. Next base: position 224,460 of record VXAC01008199.1, on the reverse strand, counting down.
GCTCACTGGTTTGCATTGTCCCCGGGGTTGGCACCTTCCCCCAGCACAGCCAGAGCCCTCCGTGCTGGGCACTGAGCCAAGGAGGAGGCCACAGGGCCTCGTTATTTAATTCATTTTAGTCTCCATCAGAGGCTCTCAGCAGTTCCACCCCAGATGGCCCCAACAAAGTCCAAGAGAAGAAACAAGACCGTAAGGGAGGGAGCCCCCAGAAGCAGAGCTCTAGGTACAGAAACAAGGATGGCCATTCCTCAATTCAGCCTCTGGACTCCTCAGCAGAGCTTCCAGGACAATTCCCCAGCGAGGTGGCACAAACCAAACTCATCCCCTCGGGAAACAGAGCAAAGCTGAGGCCAGTGAGGTCTGGAGAGGCCAGGTACCACCAGGGGTGTATATAAGACTTTGTGGAGAGCAGCAAATCAAACCTTTTTGGAGAACAAGGATGTAAAAGACCACATTTTATCATTTAACCTTCTTCCTTCAGTCCTTGTACCTGCATCCACCAGTGCTGACCTCCATGGGATGGTTAAAAACACTGTTCACTTCTACCTGAAAATCCATATAATTCCTCCTCCCTTTTCCCAAATCCAACAGTTTGCTGGCAGTATAAGATGGGAAGCCACCCCTGTCTGAAAAGATACTCCCCAAAGGGGCAGAAGGCTACATAAAAATTGATACAATTTTGTAAAACCTCATCCAATTTACTCTGAACCAAATTTTAAGCAAATAAATCTCTTTCCAAAAATTACTGCTGTGTGCTCCTGGACACAGCTGCCATTGGGGTTTTTTTTTTGGCAGACTTCTCACGAAACAAATATAAAAATGTATTTGGCAGCTCCAAGCTTAAAGAATAGTAAGTTTTATTTTGATTATGTGCTTCAAAGTGACATTCACACACTGTCCCCATCACGGGCATCTGGCATGCCAGGAAAAGCAGTCTGATGCATGCTGGCAGCCAAAAGCCTTTGCTTATGCCCACTCTGGCACTCCTGTGTGGGGATTTTTAGGGGCAGGGGGGGTCCTGTTTGTTTCATTTTTGTTTTGTTTTATAAAATAAGCAGGAGGCTTTGCTCCCTGTGGAGGAATGTTTTAGCAGAAAGCCACTCACACCATTCCAGGTATTTTGCTGGAATTCCAGTTCCACACATCAACCAACACACAGAGCTTTGCAGATAGGCACAATAGAAAAGAAACTCACTTATCTGAGCCATCAGTCAGGGCTGGATGCCATGAAAGCCCTAAATTTCAGTAGCAGGTCCCTCAAGGTGGGCTGAAGGCACAAAACTCGGAGGTTTATTTTGTAGTTTACCCTTCATTATATACTCTCCCTTTGAAAATATATTTACAGAGAAAAAGCCTCCATATAATTCTGAAATTCCAGCATTAGACATCATCTTGGAAAATCTGGATTACAGAAATCACTTGCTTTAGGGGCACAGAGTTTTGAGAGAATTCTCTTTGTCAAATGCAATAAGGCCAGGAAATTTCCCACAGCTGCCCTCAATGACTCTTCCTTTAAGTCTCCTGTCACTCAGCAACTACTGCTGACATCAGCGTGTCCCTGTCAGACCATCAGGATGATGCAACAGAGTTTATTCGTGGCTCCACTTTCAGAGGAAAAGGATATTTTGGTCTCATCATCTCCCCCTTAAGTGATGGTAACAGAGGGACTGAGTCAGATCCACACAGGCAGTGCTACATCCCTCAGGTGTCCTGCACAAATTCATGAAATACTAAGAAAAATTGAGGTTTTGAGACTTGAAAACTCAGCAGCCAAAGTCTGTAAGAATGCTGTGAGATAAATATCATCACTGTACATAGCAGTAATTACGATGCAGCCCTGGTTTTTAAATTTTATTGTGGTTCCTGCAATTAGCTAGATACAGCTACTGACATAAATCACATTATAGCTTCATCATAGTCAAACATCCATTACCCGCTGGGCCCCATTGTGAGGGCTATGACAGGATTTTTAAATGCTTGTTTTGTTTATTTTTCTCCCCCAGCTGACAGTTTGTGTCACTACTGTCACCCCTCACTCCTCCAATTGCAACCACAACCATTCAATTCCCACATAATACCCATTAGCACACTCTTCCCTCAATAAATCTTAGCATTTGATCTCCTTCCTGCAGTTTTTATTGCATGGCCTTTTCACTAATCCAGGACTTAATAACAGGAGCTGGCAGCTGCTATTTCTGCAGCCTTCTGGACAAGAGCATAACTTTCCTCTTGTACCCACTTTATCTGTTACCTTAAATTATATTGATGCTATTTTGCAAATGTGCAAGAGGTGCATTGTCACTCCTTTCATTACACCAAGTCAACACCCTCACTAATAACTGCTTTTCCATTAAAACAGTATCACACCAATTAGACAGAATCCTAAAAATAATTGCCAAAAGAAGCTTTTACACCTCCCTTCCATTAGAAAGCAAAGAAATAACAGGATCTGCTCATTTTTAACAGTCCTCTCCACTTCTAATCTTTTGCCTTTTCCTGGGACACTAAAAATAGGTAGGAATTGTGAATTGCCCAGTGATGTGTCAGGAACCAGATCCTAGAATTGCACAGGAGCCTGGGACAGCCCTTCCCACGACATCATGAGCTACCCATTAAGCAGCAGCTCCTTGCAACACTGAGCTACAATCACTGATGGCAACCAAAAATCTCAGTGTTCTGCAGCCTTCCTGACCAACATCAGAGCCAAGGGACCTCAGAGGATCAGCTGCTGAGACAGATGAGGGAAACAAGGACATCCTGCTGTCCAAGCTGAGCCTCCCCTGGCCCAGCCTGAGGCCGTTTCCCCTTGTCCTGTCCCTGTTCCCTGGCAGCAGAGCCTGACACCCCCTCCGGCTGCTCCCTCCTGTCAGGGAGCTGTGCAGAGCCACAAGGTCCCCCCTGAGCCTCCTTTGCTCCAGGTTAAAGAATCAACACTTCCCATCCTTTTCTTCCCCTCAGTCTTGAATTTCTGGGCCCCATTATTTTGTTTCCCTTCCCAAAAATCCTCCGACTTGGTGTCAGTGTGGCACAAGGTGAAGAGGTGACAGCAGTGACACATCCCAGCAGGTTATCTGCACCAGGCTTCCCCTGGGGACAGGGAGAGGCAGGAGCAGGGACACTCCATGACCAACAGTCATGAACTTGCTGAGGGACCAGTGAAGCACAAATGCGATCAGTGAACTGCTCCTAACAGGTAGTGAGCTGAAAAAGAGATGTCCCAGTGAGAAACACCACTGGTTAGGACAACAAAAACAGGGCAAAATACATTGTTTTCCCTCTTTTTCTCCCTCCCAGGGTTTATACCCAAGAGCATCAGATCCATCTGCAGGCTCAGTGTCCCACACCTGCAGCAATGGAAAACCCTGGGACCTGCTTTACCTGTGCTGAAACGTGTCACCTCCTGTGCTGACACAGCAATCAGTGTGTCCCTTGTGCTTGGTGTCCCTGCATTTCAGCAGGACTCAATCATAGGCATTTAAAGGACTCAATCATAGGCATTTTTGGGCACATGGGTCAGACTCACAGAAGGGGTTGGGTGGGAAGGGACCTTAAAGCCCACCTCATCTGTCTTGGGGTGACTTTGTGATGTTGTATGCCCTATTGCTGCTCTGTGCCCAGAAATTAACTTTGTGCCTTTCTGTGCCTTTAAACTGAGCCTGAAAGGGGGGAGAGGAAAAAAAAACCAAGTGAACTTTTCAAAGCAGTTGTCCAAGGGCACAGACACTCACTGCTCTGGGTTCTCCTGCTGCAGCAGCAAGAGCAGAGGAAGCACGCCTTGCTTTTCAGCCACCTCTCGGCTCCTTTTCTCCAGAGGGAGACAAAGAGTTGAACTTTGTTTTCTTGGGATTTCAGGTGCTTTCCCTTCTTCTCTTCTGGACTGATTCAACATCAGAACACACTGGGAGAATTTTGCACCAAGGCCCCTGAGGGGTCCCATACCGACCCAGCTCCGAGAAGGAGGAGAGAGACCACACCTACAGAAGGGCTCTGAAATCTTCCCAGGTTTCTCTCCACAGCAAGAGGTTTTATCATTTAGCATTATGATCCTTTTCCTGTGTGTTTGTTAAATAAATAGTTTTTATCTCTTTCACTTTCCTTTGAGGAAAATTTCTTTTTTCCCAAACCTAGTAGGGGGAGGGGTGGTGGTAACCTGCCTTCCATCAGAGGGGATTCTCCTCCAAATTTGGCCAAACCAGCACATCATCCTACTCCTGCCATGGGCAGGGACACCTCCCACTGTCCCAGGCTGCTCCCAGCCCCAATGTCCAGCCTGACCTTGGGCACTGCCAGGGATCCAGGGACAGGCACCGTGTGCTAGGGCCTGCCCACCCTCACAAGGAGGAATTTCTTCCTAAAAAATAACAAATATTTGCTTAATATTCAAGGAGGGATCTTCCCCAGCAGGTAACACAGGGGAACGTGTAATGGATTTCAGTGTGTAAGAGGTAACCCCCTGCACTGTGCAAGGCCTGTCAGAATAAATGCAGTTCCAATCAGTTCTAAATTACAGAAAGACTACTGTGTATTACACCTTGTAAGCACTGTTCTCCCTCCAGGAGAACATGAAAACATTTGTTTTCCTCGAGAAATTTTTTTGCACTGTTGATTTTATGGTGCTCAAAATATCCCAAACACATCATATCACCCTTGTGGGACAGGAAGAAATTGAAATGACTTTCTCCTTGTGAAGAGAACTTTCAAAAGCAGTCTCTGAAATGGACCAAAGTACCTAATGTTGGAAGAAGGATCAAGAGACTTGGCTGCTTCTTTCCCTCAGGATCTCAAGGTTCCCTCTGTCCAATACGTATGGGACATAAAGTGAGCAGGTATGGAACAGCATGACAGCAGCTCCTACTGAGAAACTCTCCCTCTGCATCACACAGGACCTGGGCCACACCTTGGGACAACAGAGAAAACTCATCCTGCTGCCAGCACCAAAAGAGGAGCACGAGAGGAGCATCTCTAGACACTGCAGCACCTGAAAGATTTGAGTTCTGTGACTAAGAAAGTGCCCATGGGGCTGCACCTCTGTCCCTAGAGCATCTGGTCCTTGTGCAGAGGCAGAGGAGTCAGTTTTTCCATGCTGAAAACCATTTCAAACACGAGGCTGATGAGACTTTTCTACAACCAACCAACATTTCCTGCCCATGCTGCAAGCACTGCTTTGACTTCTGCTCTGCCTGGGCAATTCCCGCTGTCCTCAGACGCTCCTGGCCATGGCAGGCACATTCCATCACCCAAACTTCCCTGCAAAAACCTCACAGAGAGATTTGGCAGGACTGTAACTGCTAAATGAGGAGCAATCATTTAGCAAGTAGTTCACCCAATCAGTTTTCTAATTCACCACAACTGCTATAAATATGACCCATTATTACTGAATGTAGCTTTTAGGGGGGAAAAAATACATGCAAGCTTCCTGCTGAAGCTAATCTATGGGAAAATTATACAGAACATCACATTAAAGTCTAAGTAAACACTTTGGCACCCTCCTAATGTATGTGCATAGATTACTGAGGTGTGCTTGCAGGATAAGTGGCATTTGATGTTCAAATTATTGGTGGATATTTAAAGTTGATTACCCTAGAGGTAAGATATAATTGGTAAACAAGGAATATATACAGAACAACAACATAATAACCACAACTTCTATTTATTTCACAATCCATTCCCACAATCAGGACAATAGTTCAGTCAAGTTCCTAACTCCATTTTCAAGCTAGCAAAATGAAATCAGAAGTACCAAAGGATCATTTTCCGTGCTATGGGATTGAAAGGTGAATGGAAAACCTTACTGGACTTCACTTTCACATGCCTACCAGATGGATATAGACTAAGGGAATAAACAGAGAGGGGACAGTGGAGTGCTCCCTAAATCCCTGAAGAGACCCATCCCCTCACAGGTGTGATGGTGGGACACGTTCACCTGGCTGGCACATGCATTTAATTACCTACAGTATTCCTCCTTTCCAGTGTAGGCACCTTGTCTAGACTGTTGATTACCCCCATCTGTAATCAGCCTCTGGCTTCTCTCTCTTTTTTGACTTCAGATGCCTCTCACTCCACAAAATGGTGCAATTCCTGTCTCCTCCCGTGTGTTTCCTCTTTATCACTCTGAGACACCAACACACTGCTGTGGTTTGGGCTTCCCCACGGATGACCTGAATGAGCCCCACCAGACTGGGAGCAGTGATGGGCCCTCAGGCTCCCTGATGCAGTGTCCTGTGGGAAACAGGAACCCTCATTCCCTTCAGCACCTCATGTTACAGCTGGCAGCCAAAGGGATTCCCTGAAAGCAAACCCTAGCGAGAAGACCTTCCATGCTGAAAGCATTGTTGAATAAGGCAGATAATAACAACCAAAATCTAGATAAATAAAAATCATCATCAAAACAAAGGAAGGCTGTTTAGAGCATGCCTTACCCAGCTGCTCATGCTCAGGGTGTCTGTCAATGAATGCACAGCCTGGCTGGATTTGTAGCTTGGAGCAACCCAGCCTAGGGCAAGGTGTTAAGGTGGAACAAGGTGGTTCTGCAGGTCCTTTCCAACCCCACCCATCCCATGATTCCATGATTCGAGTATAGGACACATCAGGAGTTCCCCCATGAGACCACCAGCACATGTCAAACTGCTTTCAAGCATGTAGCAATGACCAGCTAGAGGAAAGTAAACCTCTCATTCCCTGCTGGAAGACAAGGGAAGGAGCTCGCAGACAATTCCCTGCCCTCAAAGACCTTGGAGAAGCAGTCTGAGCCTTTCTCGCTCAGGAGGAGACTCCAGCAGTCAGACAGATGATGCAGTAAAACACTGAGGAGGAGGAGCTGGGTCCTGGTTAAATCCTACACAGAGCAGCCAGGGAGGAAAGAAGTGCTCCAGCCCACTCCAGCACTGATGGCAGCAGGGGGAACAGGCAGCTGCAGCTGGGAAGTATGGAAATGTATTCAACTAAGCCATCACATTAACATGGGAGCAGGGGAAAAACCATTACCTGGAAGAGCGTGGAAAGAAAGAAAAAAGCCACAAGACCTAGAATTGCAACGCTCAAGGGCACCACAGCAAGAACAAAATGTTTCACAACACATTTTTTAAAAAATGGTAGCACATTGCGAGCTTGTGTTAAAAAATGTGGCACCAATTTCACGGAGGGGTTTGGGTTGCAAGGGACCTCAAAGCCCATCCCAGTCCCACCCCCTGCCATGGGCAGGGACACCTCCCACTTTCCCAGGCTGCTCCAAGCCCCAGTGTCCAGCCTGGCCTTGGGCACTGCCAGGGATCCAGGGGCAGCCACAACAATTTCTGGAAGACTTCTTGCCTGCAGACACATCTTGAGACCAGCCCTGCCAGCAGTGCCCTAAGGTGATCCCATCTCCAGTGCCGACCTTCTGCCCCCACGTCTCCCCACAGAATCCACTGCTCTGTCCCTGGAGTGGCTTTCATTTCAGAAGAGCACTGTCCTTGTGGATTGTGGAGAACAAAGGAATTACAAAAAGTCCTGCCTGAGGGGGTAGGCAGGGTCAGGTTTCCCATCTCCAGTTAAAAATGCAGATCTCCAGTGCAGACAGAGCAAATTTACAAAGAATACAAACCTTACACTTTCAGATGCCAAAAAATGCAACTCTACCGACTAAAAAAATCAACTCAAAAACAACTCCTCAAAAAAAGCCAACTAGTAGTTACAGATGGAGAAAGGAAACAGGAAATCGTACTTGAATCACCTGAGACAACAAAAGACATCAACCAGGAATAATTAGATTTTAATGGGGCCTAAATAGTGATTTTAACAACTTCAAGCATGTCATGCACTTTTGTCTTCTCATGATTTTGATTTCATATGGTATTTAATAGAACTTCATGTGCTTTGCTATAAGGAGAGAAGAAGTGTTTTCATTAAGCATTATTTCTTTTATTTTGGTGCCAGAAAACATCTCTGCCATCTGTCTTAAAAGAGCTGCTGGTGCTACTCTACAACAGCATTAGAGACACAGGCACACTGCTTTAATCACCACTTACTTTTCAAGGCAGCCAAAAGAGCTCTGCTCCAGGAAACAAAGGTTCTTCAAAACCCTATAAACAGTTAAAAAAGAGAGATTTGGAATTCAAACATGAAAATCCTAAATTCACTTCGTGCCTCCATGGCTTAACTTAACCAGTTGCAATTTCTGAATTCTTCCACTAAAGATGCATTAAAAAAAAAATCCTTCCCTAACACGAGCTTTGCCAGGAGCTCAGGCTTTCAAATTACTCGAAATTATATCACAAATCGAGAGCTTGCAAGAAATATGGAGAGATTCTCTGGTAAGTACATCACAGAGATAATGGAAACCAATGTAATCCAGAAAATCCAGTTCTGCTGAAAGTGAGAATGTAAGGACAGTTGTCTTCCTAGGGAGATAAAAACTGACAGCTCAGGAAAGAATTGAAGGAGAAAAAAAGTCTTTATCACAAAAGAAGAGTTTTCTGATGTATTTCAAGTACTGAAAAATGTAGGATTTGCTTAACAGCTCTGCTGGCAGATCTCAGCCAGAGAACTCAGCAAGATTGCAGGAGGTAGTGTCTATCAGTTCACTTTTTTTGCATTAGACCCATGCTGGTCCGTGTCTGAGCATGGGAAAGGCACGGTGGTGGTGTTAAAAAAGGTACAATCTCCTCCCTTCTATCCAGTTACTAAACCAGAGACTCCGTTCATGCTGCAGCTCAGCCCCTCGGGGACTGGGAGGTGCTGAGGATTGTTACCCACTGAGGAGAGCCCCAGACCACCAGGGCAGGTCCCTGTGACACTGTGCAGGCTGAGCCAAAGGAAAACAGGATTATACAGACAAATGACTCCTTGGGTGTGTGAGATGAGCAGGCCAAATCAGCAACCAGGGAATGCCTCATGGCATCGCTCTGTGCATCAGCCCACCTGCGTTTCAGCTCTTAGTTTTGACAGCAATTTGCCAGGGAATTGTCACAATTAGGAAAAAAAAAAAAAGCCACATTCTGTTTACAATACATGATAGTTCTTTTCAGCAATCAAAACCATTCCAGTATTGTGCTCAAAAAGAATATTCTTAGATTATCTTCGTGGGTTTCCTCAGCTCTTTTGCCGAGAAGGGCAAGAGCCTGGGCAAGCACAGCAAGAAACAAAAGCACGATTAGAGAGTCCAGAGAGGCTCAACATGGCTTCCTTTGATTCCTTAGGTTTGAACTTTTCTATTTTCCAAACCCTGCAGTGCCCAGTGTGTAATTCTGCAGTTGCCTGTTCCCTGTTCAGTGCTGCTCTCTGTGCTGGGCACACACAACAAAGCCTCTCCGGAGCTGCTCTCCAAGGACACCCAGCCCCTCCTGGGCCCAAAAAATATCAACCAAAAGCCTCTGAGAGGCTGAAGCTTTAATTGGAGAATGAACCCTGAGATGCAAATGAACCAAAGCTATAAAAGTGGGAAGAACTCATGGCCTCTCAGGGTCCATCTCGGGGCCCATCTGGGCAGCAGCCTCTGGCTCCCCAGGGGTACTTTTGAATGCCTTTTCAACAAATAACCGCCTTTATTCCCTCACTCCTGTCTAATCTTTGTTTCTAGGAGGCCTCTTAAGGCATCACCTTGATAGCAAGAACGAGGTGTGCTCTCCTCATCCAAAATCCCTCTTCGTTTCCATAGCAAGGATTCACGGGATCTCTCCGAAGGAGGTACTCTCCATCTCATCCTCTCTGCCTGTTCCTGCTCCCCGCTTCTCCACACCAACAAAAATCCTGTCTATTATTTTGCTATTCGGCAAGCAGGTTGCTTCAATCAGTATTGTAGCTGGGTGTAAAAGACAATGTGCCAAGAGAAACGCTGTGCCACGCACGGAATTCCTCTGAGCTTTCCGTGCGCACACCACAGTGCCGTGCTGCCAACGGGCGCCTCGGGAAGAAGGAAGATACTGCTGTGGAGTCCAAAGGCACCGCAGCACAGATAGCATTACACAGAACCCATGCCTCGGCTTTGTCAAGGTAATCATTCAAAGCAGCAGCTCATCAAAAAGGCCCTCAAGAAGCTGCCAAAGCTCTGTAGCTCCTGTCAACAAGATCCTGCAGGGAAAAACACAAGTGACGAAGAAAAAGAACGTCTCTAACTTTTAGCAGCAGATCAATGAAATACATCAGTACATCTCATCCCTTAGCAGACAACATTTGGCCTCATGGAACTTGCTATTAGACAAAATTGGCAGGAAAACCTCTCCAAAGCACAGGCCCCTCACAGCAACAGCTCCAGAGATGAAACTGTGAGTTCTGAGCGAAGCACAGAGTTCTGATACAGGAAGATGTAAAGGTGGCTGACAGAACAATAACTCTGCAGTCGAGGTTTGCATTTCTCCCCCCATCACAGGCCTAACTGCTCCTTCATGTCTGATAAGCAAGCGAGAGCGATGCAGGAATATGTTAACTGTACACAGGTTTTATTTACAGGACACTTGTCTGGTGTCTAATTAAAATTAAAGGAGAAACTGGATTTGGATGGCTTGGAAAGAGAAGGGAAATGAAACAGGTTTGGTTCAGCAGCCCATCACAACCTCCTCATGGAGCTGAAGGATCTCAAAGGCACAAGAGCACTGTGTTTGCATGTGGATATTGAATGTGTTGTACTGCAAATAGCTCCCCTATGGAAAAAGGAATTGCTTCTCTGGAAAAAGCCCTGCGTGCCCCGGGCTCCCTGTGCAGCTGGTCCTGCATGGAGCCAGAGCCTTGCAGAGCACCCAGCACCAGGATGTGCCTCCACCCAAACCCCAGCAGTGCTCCAGCAGCCTCTGCCCATGTGCTAATGTGGCAAACAAGGACTTCAAGAACCCTGCCTCCATTTCAGATGACTTCACTGTGACCAAACCCTTCACCTGCCTTGGGTCAAGGAGATGTGAGGATATTCAGGATGAAGCATCCTGTGCTTTGTGGCCAGGTGAAAGGCTGCCTCCCCCACCTACAGGCACAGCAGCCTTCGCTCTGTGCCCTCAGGGAAATGCTGCAGGAAGGATTCAGAGGTGTGCACACGTTTATAAAAGTTTCAAATCCCACCCACCAGTCTCCAGAAGCGTTGTTCAGAATGAATTCAGGGCTGCAAGGCAAAGGAGAGCAGTGCTCTGGCTGTGACAACACTGGCCAGGTGAAATAGAGACATTGCCTAAAGGAAGGAACCAAAACCTCTCTGAAATCATGAGACAATCACTGCTTTTGGCTTCCTGGCTTAGGAACAGCTCCGACACATGGGCACAGGGAGATTCCAGCACCAGGGAATCAATGAACGTTGCTCACTCCTCACCTCCCACACTCAGTTAAGCATTACTTACTCCAAGTTGCATTTCTCTCCCTCAGCACAATTATTTAGGTGATATAAACCATTATTATCCATCCTCATGGGTTTCATACGCAAAATATCTTTATTTAAAGAAAAAACCTCTTCATGGGAGTGGTAAAACGCACTCTAGGTACATCACCATAACGCAAGCAGAGCAGGATTTTGTTTGACAGTTTAGAACATAAAATTATATTGTATGAGGGGAGAAGAGTTTTCATGCAGTAATAAAAGCTGCAATCCTAAAATAATCACTCCACTTGAACACACCTTCAAAATGTATCCTCATTTAATACTGCTGGTATACAGGGAATTCTTCCTCTGTGCTGGATAATGTCAGGTGCTCAGATTAATAATTTTTGATTTTCTCCTCTTACTCCCACTTCCAACCCAGCAGTAACATATCCCATTATCTGTTTCACGCTAATTAGCAACCACAAACCCCAAGCTGTCTGAACACAGAGCCTCTTTTTGTGTTACACAATGTAAACTGGATGGGCAACATAACTGAAAGGGGGGGAAAGGGGTGGGAGGGGGAGAGAAAAAAACCCTGTAAGATGAGAAAAATCACTTTAAATTCTGAGTGGAGGCAAATTTCATAGAATCATTATGGTTGAGAAAGACATCCAAGACCATTGAGTCCAACCTTTGACCTTTCACCACATTTGAAAAAGATATAATGGCTATTATTGCCTTGAAAAATCAAATAATTTGCCTAATTGCATTAAAAAGTGCTGTCTGTGCAGATAAAGACCAACAAAAAAACCTAATTATTAATTAACACATCTCCTTGAATCTTGTACTTTGGTGAAACATTAAAATGAGTCTTCCACTAGACCTGCCAAGTAGCACAAGTAGCAGAGTTAATACTAAGAAAAAAATCTTAGCACCATTTCTTTTCAGAACCCAGAAACTTCTATAATCACAGTGTTGGGGTTTGAAAGTTTTCCTTTTCGGTTCTTCTCCCTTGTGGAATTTTTTCCCTGGGTGTGTTGCAGAGAATGATGGCTGGGTGATTACGAGAACAAAAGGGGAAGGCCAAGCAGGCTGCCCGCTCT